>JAHZNB010005678.1:0-14201 GCA_027744295.1 Callyntrura guangdongensis
ACTATATTTATGTAAGCATGTACTTGGCATTGCGACTATAATAGATAAGTTTGAGTTACCTCCAGAAGCAATGACCTGAGGTCTATAATATAAAAAGAAACGGGGTCGTCCAAAGCGTATAATTAAAGCAATTGCAAAAGAATCGACAATTTGTATTATTTGTAAAGTTTAACACGAATAATTTTGTTGGTTCTTGTTTCTAAGTTAATTTCCATATGCAAATTCCATTTTTCCATTGAATATTTATCGTCCTTCTATTTTTCATAGTAGGACGATTTATCAGCGCTTTTTTTCAGATAATTAAACTATCATAATACCAGTGACGATTTATCATTATTCTAACCACGGTAACATTTATCCCTATGTATAAGGCTCTTGAAAACTGTAACACAATCAAAGAGTACATTTTCGTAAAAGCAAGACTGCAGTGAGAGATAATGTTATTAATGCTTTCATCGTGACCTTTTGTGTAAATTTTTTATGGGCTCTGCCAGGACCCTCTCAACAGCAGAGAGCTTTAATATCTCGAACATGACATAATATTTTTCCTGATTTTTCCTTCCACTTGAGATCATACGATTGTAGTATATAGTAGTAATTCATATGGCAATTCCTGTCAATGTTTCTATCGGTTCTTTGTATCTTGGTAACAATTTAGCTCCTGCAGCGTGAATATCCCTAACTGTGCTCGCTCGCTGTAGCAATTTGCGAAAGAAACCTGCCGTAATTCATGATTTTTTAGGTTGGCCACAGCCACAAGCATTTTACATGGTAAAAGTACAATGACGATACTACTGCACTATATCACTTCTTATTTTTTTTACGTATTCAGCACATTTTGATGTATCAGTATATAAGATGCAGATTACTTAGGAAAGGATTTATTGAGTTGTAAAATTTTCTTCGTTCCCTCGTAATATTCACACGCGTTTCTTTTTTGTGTGGTGCTGTTACTGTGCATCGTCCTTGTCCTCATGTGAGCAGAGATTTCCATTACTGCTATTTTTCATGTTTAACCTGAGGCAAGCAAAAAAGCGAGAGAAATAATGTTATTTTTCCTGCTTTTCTCTTTTTTCATTCTCGTGCTTTCTTGAACCTTAAGACTACACCATTTATTTATGCAGCAGTCAACAGAAAAGAGGAAAATAATGTAATGCAAATGTAATGTAATCGTATCTGGTGTGTCCTACAACACTTTTTACGTGAACACGAACCAGTCGAGTCGGGAACAGGCGTACATTTTATATAATCTGTGGTTCTTGAGATGATAACAATAGCTGTGTAAGTAAGTTATAAGCTTAAACAGGAATGAAGCAGGTAACAAAAAAATGAGTGGTGTATTTATGAATTGTGAGGCATTGAAAAAGAGAACGACAAGTATCAAGTAACAACAAGATGATTTCTCCCATAAGATGTGGCAGAAAATACAGCAACTTTCACGTGATATCTCGAAATTTCCCATCCACCGTATATGCAACATTTAACTTCTAATATATTATAGAGGGGGAAGGGCGCGTTAAGGAAATCGATCCGTAGAAGTTTTAGTGATATTATTATCCTGCTTGATTGTGATATTGTCACTGTCACTTCGATCCTAGTGGTAAAAAATAATCACGCATTATTATTATTATTGAATTGAACGGAGGATAGAAAGGGAAAGGAGAATTTTTTTGACAAGAGACAAGACACGACACAATAACAGCTATATTACTTCATGTCAAACCTCATGCTGAGCGTCCACGTGGGTGCTACCTTTTTTGTGGGGGTGTCTTGCTATTTTAGTCGGACTCTCCCCATACAAACAATGTTGTAGAAATATTACGTGCCATTATTATTATTATTATTTCCTGGCAACATATAAAATGAAAAATAACAACGACGTGGAGAAAAAGTAGAGTAAAACTTAAAAGAGGACGACACTACTACATCACTCGCGCGAGCTGTTCATAGGACAGAAATGTTGATAGGAATCAATACGAGTAGTAGTATAGCAGTGGTAACAACAGGAAAACAGTCCACTAGCGATTTTAGATAGAGAAAAGGAATGAAAGCATACCCGAGAAGCCACTGCAGCGGTCTGTACAAATAAAAAAACAGGGAAGGGAAAACAACGAAAAATAGTGAAATATTCCAACGAAGCGGTGTGTAGTGTTGATGTCCTTGTTCTGAGCTCGTGGTAGTGTCATTAATCGTTTCCTTTCATAGTTATTGTAACTGCCACTTGTCATAATGTCTACGACCAACCGCCAACCAGAATATGAGAAAACTTTTGCTCCTTGCAAAATATAGTTCACGTTGGAACTCAGAGTGAGGAGAACGACAACCCTTTGGAATTGAACGCTATATATAGAGCACGTAAAAACATTGTCAAGGAGAAATACATATGCCTAGCAGGAAATCTACCGTGAATGACGGCTGGACGGAGAGATTTCACCAAGGTATTGTTTGGCAATATTATGACTATACTACACGACGGCATTCCCTCGTTATTATAAACTTACAAAAATCATACAAAAGTTTTAGCTTTGAAGTATCTTTGCTTTATTTCCTGTCAATGGATAAACTGACTGTGTTTATTTATTTATGGGCTTTCCGGTATGAAACAATGGAAAGCGAGGAATTTTCTACATCAAAGCCGGCAATAAAAAATTAGACAACCAAAACAGGGGAAGTCTTGACAAAATGAAGAAATAAATTTTAGGAATAAATTTTTGATTAACATAAATTGCTCTATATATGTCAATAAACTATCGTCACTTTTATTATTTTAACTCAATTGCCATATCAATATTTCAATAAATTTCTCGGAACATTGAAATTAGAACAGCCTAAAGGCTCACTTACGATGGCACTGACATACATGGTTTCAATATTTTTGCTTCATAATTTCTAATTATAATGTTCGTATCGATACAACAACTCATGATAAGTTTCATGTCTTCATGAGCAATTGTTTTGAATTTATTCAAAAAATAAGATTTTTCATTTTTAAAAAAAAATGCTTATGGGGTTTAACATGGAAAGTCAAATGTTAGAGAAGGGGAGACCCTTCTCTAACATCAATTTTGGAGGTTTACAAGTGGCTTGGAGTTACGATGTACGAAAGCTGTGTGCTTGAAAGATGTGCTTGGAGTACGAAATTATTAATAAGGTGCCCATTTTCGGGTTGTTATGTAAATAAATTATCACTTCTAGGTATTGATAAATCTATTTATCTCTCTCATGTTCACCGAAAAACAATTTTTATCGTTTCAAAATAAATACTTAAACCAATTATTTTTGTTCCAGTTAAAGGGTTAACATGACATTTCGCAGTAAAAAATTTAGAAATTTGAAGAAGGGTCTCCCTTTCTCTAACATTTGATTTTCCATGTTAAACTCCATAAGCATTATTCAAAAAAAAATTGAAAATCTTATTTTTTTGAATAAATTCAGAACAATTGCTCATGGAGACATGAGACTCATCATGAGTTGTTGTATCGACGCGACCATTATAATGGGAAATTATGAAGCAAAAATATTGAAACCATGTACCAGTGCCATCGTTAGAGCAATACGGCCCATTTCCCTTCTTTATCCCAGTGTGATAAACCTTTTGCACGTTGGAGTTGTATGTACGTACGCGTCTAAAAGTGGAAATGTCACGGAAAGCATGTAAATATAAAATGATTCAGTGTGCGAATCGATAGATTGATTTATTTTTCTCTTCAAGTTTACATACTTGGTGTGTTTATTTAGGTTACATAGAAGGGTTTGTATTTACTCCCCTTGTCAGTTATGATATTCAGAACACGGGATGTGTACAATTAAAAATGTCCGCGTCAGTCAAATAAGTAAAGAAAATTATGATAAGAAGGCGGCCTTCATCACTGCTTTTCCTGTTTCGTAGAGGTTGATAACATCATCATCGTTCTATATGCGTATATGGGATCAAGTTCCATTTTAATTTACTGGGTAAACATGTAATTACTTGTAAAATTATGGGTTACCAACCAAACCATTCCATGAAGCAGTGTAGTAGGCTATTTTACGAGGGTAAACATTCCAGTGACGACAGGTTATTTGAATTTTTATCATAGTGTGTACATACTTCCCAGAAAACAGGATAAAATGCGGAAGGTTTAGAGTTCTCAAGCCAAATTAACTTTTTCTTGCCATTAGATCTAGGTCTTAAGTATCAGACTTTTGTCTTCTTTTAAGTGACACCGCTCACTAAAACAGAAGTGTTTCGAAAAGTAGGAATAACCCTGTTCGAAGTACACGGTATTTTTAAAAAGGCTTCTCAGGATTTTAAACGGTATAAATGAACATGTCTATCATCATTTTTGCGCCAACGTCAAGGCTACAGTGCTGCGTGAGCCCGTATTTATATAATACCCCCATCTGCGTCCAAATGTCGTATCATGTCTTCCGTCGTCCATTATGCATGCCTTTCTGTGATGATTTCACGTGTTCTTAATACTATGTAATTCTAGACTTGTCTCTCTGGTAGAATCTCAAGGATTTACGCTTAAGTTAGATACTGTAACTCTTTTGGCTGAAGATAAGACTGCCAAATTTTACTTAAAGATTTCAATGAGTTCATTCATTAGTAAAAATGTAAGCAAAGTTTTATGTACTGTGCATACATAGCGTCAATTGTTACTTCCCCTTTTGTTCTCCCTATACCATACATTCAATCCACGAAAATTTACAGCTTATTCCTACTACTACTGCATATAGAAAATCCAACGTGTTAATGTATTCATTTTTCATTTTCCCCGATTCATTTTACCAGTGTGCAACATAACGTGAACGTGTACTTGACATACATTTCCGACACTGTGTATGGAGCTCCGGCGTGACGGAATTTTGATTAAGTAATTGAAAGAGGAGAGTCAGAGAAAGACGACAGAAGGAAATGAAAGTATGATGGGATGAGATATAACGATGAACGACCGTACGATGACATTTTTACTTCTTCTCTAGTCGCTGTATATCTCTTCTTTACATTTTCCTTTTTCTGTTTGTGTGCCACCGTGTGTAAGGAGGGAGGAGGAAACCACACAGAAGGAGCAAGTTCTTGGCACTAATTGAATAGACAATAAAAAGTTTTTGTCTAAAGAAGATTATTTGCTCTCTCTCTCTCGTCGTTTCTATAAGTATTCCTGATGTAGAAAGGCAGCAGTGTTGCGTGGCAAATCGCATAAATGTCGTGAAATGAATGCATAAGTGTGGTGATGGCTGCTAATCTCCTAGAAATGTTTTGCTTGTCCTTTTTCCTCTTCCTGATTTTTCTGTAGCTAGTTGAAGGCCACGTAGAATGTCATAAATACTGAGGGAGTATATAGGGATAACTCACACCAACAACTAACCACCAACTGCATTACAAAAGAGCTAAAATAATTTGAATATTAAATGTACGTAATATTACATACATAATGTACGTATGACGGGAAGACGTAAAAAAGTATTTATATTGTGGTGGCTCTGATTTTAGAAGAAACTTTCCACTTTTACAACACGACGGCGGCAGTGCGGGGTTGCTGCAGTACCTACCATATCCCCGCATGAAATGTTATATAGTCTGCCCACCCGTGTCTTATCAAGATTACGTGTGTAACACTCCCTGTCCTGTCATATTATGCCCATGTACAACGTAGTTTGCTATCCATCATAATATCTTCATTCTGTTTGAAAAGTTGAAACTTGAGTTTTAGTTGAGCAAATTAAGCGTTAGTGCAACATTTAACCGGGCTTTCAAACCCAGTTGGCAGAACTTACGTCGGGAATCCATGCAGAAGAAAGTTGCGTGTAGACGTCGACTTTTCATATTTACATCCAGTATTATTAAGGGCCAGTAGGAAGAATAGACTTTCAACTTTCTAGTCTTAAATTAATAATAAACAACGACAGAGTTTATTTTTACGAGGGAATTTGTAGACAGTAGTCAAAAGTTGCCAAAAGGATCTTTTTATTTCCGTTGGCAGGCTAGATGATTTTTGCGCAAAATCATTACGGGAAATCCTAACGTGTCCTAGTTTTGGCTAGGGTCTATCAAAATTAATAGGATTAAATTACACCAAAAAATATACCTCGCCATAATTTAGTTTTCAGATGTAATTTGTTATATAGCCGAACGAAACGGGAAAAGCTTAGCATTTATTTGTTGCGTTCTCTGTATTGTAATGTACATCTAATGTAGAGCTATTTTCCATATTGCCTTTTATTTTTGATTGCCAAAATTGTCCTTGATATCTGCTTTTGGCATGTCACTTCTTAGTGTCTTTTCACGACGATACGATATAACCGTGTGGACATTTATTCTTTCAGTACCGTCCTTGGCTTGGCATGTTGTTGTGTCGTCGACTTATTATAACTCGATACGGCTCAAGCACACTGACAGTATTAACTGTTGCTTTTGCTTTGTGGTTCGAAGAAGAGTACTATACAGTAAAATGCTTCATTTCACAAGGGAAAGGAGGAGTCCAAAATGGTATAAGGTTTCGCGACTTTAGAAGGCGATAAACACAGTAGCTGAAAAAGCATAGAGGAAATTGCTGATGTAAATCGCTGGGGAGCTCAAGGAAAATGACATTTAATAGAGTAATAACGGGAAATTATTTTTACTTTCCCGAAAAGTACCCCATATTGTTGACTATTTAAATCTAATGCCTACTTTTGGCGTTTATGGCAGTGTAAGTAAGGACACATATATTAACCGGCGTGTGTCGTGTCTATCTGGTCAGGACTATATCCGCATGGAAAAGTGCTTACGACACTAATGTGAAAGAGGGAATAACAGAAAGTGACGTTCTAGAAGTTGAATAGCTGCTATCAAACAATTTACATAAGCTTCTATACAATTAACAATAACAACGGTACTCTTGAAACGAGCATGAAATCTTTACAGCTGCTTGCTGTAGTTTCAGCTAAGAATCTGCAGTATTCAAGTGGAAGAGCTGTAATTAAAAACGCATATCTCCCAATTCCTGAATTAGCATGTGTCGACCGAATTCATAAATCCTGATACAATCCAGACGTATTGTCTTTGAATAGGATATCATATTTTTGGCCATTTCGTGGAATATTAGTCTATATTATCGTGTCAGCATATTGAAATACGCAAATTAAAACTCTTTTAATTCATGCAATTTTTTCCCGCGTTCTTTGTGTTATGGAATTTTTTCCCGTATAGAAATTTTACCAAAATTGCGAACACGTTTTTTGGCTGGTGCTCTAGTTTAACAGATGTTTTTCTCTCGAACGTTGCGTTGAACAATACGCTTTTAGCATTGTATAAACTTTTTCCCCTGCTGCGTAACTCTCGCATATGTTTTACGTTTATGTAAACGGTAAAAATAACGCTACAAAACGTAAACACGCATTAATACATTTTCCATCATTAGAACCTCTTAAGATAAGTACGACTAAAGCAAAAGGTTTTCAAACTAACCCAACCATTGTAAAAGTAGAAGTTACACATCGTTCTCCGGTCATGCAGTATTCTCATCTTGGTACAAACGGGGTAAGCTGAAAATTTGAATGAAATTAGTACGGCTTTTTATCGGTACTCCAAAAAGCCGTTTTATATTTCTGCTGACCGGTCGGAAACCTCAATGGTTATTTGGCGCACAAAGCTATCAAGTAACCTCAATTCAAAGCGTCCAAGCATATACGTAAATATAAACGCTCATAGGGGAAATTTAACGGTAAGACAATTTTTAGCTTGGGACTGGTTGTTAGTAGCGAGAGGACGTTATATTTTGCTATTATGGTTATTTGTACTAGGTAGAGCTACAATATACATAACTTCCGGCTAATGATACCACTCACTAACTTACTGATATTTCCTCATTTGAAACTTTTAATGAAAGAAACAGTAAAACCGTGGAAGCCATTTCATCATAATTAAAAGTAGCGCATGTGTTTACCATCTTACCTGTGTCTGCGAAGAAAACTAACACTGCTGCTTGCTGCATTAGGGAAGCCTGGTGGCACCGGTACTAGTTCTCCTTCTCTATTTTCCACACACCCGTTTTTATTACCCATTCTTACAACTTTGTATTATCAGAGAGGCAGTAGTATTGTCATAACAATAAAACCCAATGTATACATATATGTGTGTAATCATAGAATCATAGTATCTTACCAAACAGCAGAATTAGGCTTCTACACACAGTATTTTACTTGGCTTACTTCACCTTTACCGAATTTTTTGTTGACAACAGGAAAATAAAAATGCGCTTCCATTTTCACCATTTGTAACAAAGTGAGGGTAATGCGTCGTGCTGTGGTGATGGTAGCGATAGTGAAAGTAGAACTTTTTAGCATCTCACTCTTCTCACCATCATCATTACTTTTATTCGACCACACAGACTTTCTCTCTTCTCCCCTTTCTGACTGCCATTGTTGGTGGATTCCTTCATCCTTCGTCATTCGTTGTAATAATTTTCAATGGCGAGAGAGCCGAGAAAAACTAAAGTTGTTGTGGCTTTGGTTGTGTGAGAGGCTGTGTGGCATGTGGTAGCAGTTGCCTGTAGCTTCTCCCGTTTTTGCCTTTTAGATTAACGTCGATGATGTAGGAGAGAAAGAATGCAGAAACATAAAGCCTATTGTCCACGTGCTCATTCATTCGTAGAACGAGGCCCTGAAAAAGGGCTATATGTATATACGACACAATAAAATCAAGCCCTGTTTATAAGGAAAAAATAGTAACCTCCGTGTCCTAATTGTCATGACAGTAGTTGGTACAAGTATTTTTATAGATACAATATTTCCACGTGTCGTTCGTTACGTTTTCTTATTTTCTTCATTATACGTGGGCTGGTTTGCGGTGGGTGGAATGGCCATATAAAAGTGACGACGACTCAAGATATACAAGTAAGTTGAATGATAATGGGATGGTGATGAGGAGTAACGAAAGGAAAGACAAGACCAGAAACTAGTAGAATGTCACGAGTAAATTGGGAGTAGTGGTATGTAAATATTGATTGGTGTCGACGTGAATAGGGATTTAAGCAAATGGAAGGCGTACATAATGATTGTTATTTACGTCAACAGAGTCTTTAAATAATTTCATGTTATCGATCATCCAGTCACTCATTAACGCAATGTATAATGCATTTATAAAATAAGAAGGTTCATCAATAAATTCCGACAAAACAAAATGCCTTTTACGAACGACTTGGAAAATAAACGAAGTATGGTGAAACAGAATACTTATTGGAATGTATGATTATATGGATACATTTCCTTGGAAAGAGATTGAATGTTTTGGCATGGTTAACGTTTGAAGGAGTTTCTCCGTAATCTGTCATTGATGGTCTAAGTTTGTTTGCACTTGAAGAAATAAGTAAATAGATTTGCTCCAAACCAAGTAGAACGATACGGGCACCAAAACCTACATAATTCTGGAAAATAATTACCTACTTTGTTTTGCCAGTGTCTTTTGCAATCCTACTGAATACAACTTACAAAGAATTTCCTAGAAAATCTTGTATGTCTGATAAGTTTTACGTTGTGAATATTATTGTCATTATTGACAATGTCAACAAAGGTAATAAGCTATATAGGTATCTGCTGATTGTTTGGTATTAACAATACATTTAATACAGCTTCACAAATTCATTATATAAGTAACATACCAAGGGATATAAAATTTGGTTAAAATTAGTATAGTCAAGTATGATTTGTTCTCGATTATTTAAAAATTAGGATTACATTTCCAGAAACCTTCATTAGTTTATTACCGAACTGAATTAATACATTTAATCAACGGATGATGGATTTACCCCAAAACAGGTCACTTCCATCACATCAGATTAACTTGTAAGACAGTATTCTGACTACACAAATTAGCACCTATATACAATTGATGAGACAACCAGTTTTCTTCGAATAAGTTGTTAAGTGGGTTGCTTAGTTTAACAACATCAAGCTCCCAGAAATATTACAAATGCAGAAAAAAAAAGATTCGAACTGGCCAAAACTGACTAAAGTGCATTACGCTGGATAAACAAAGAGAATCCCACGTATTCCCGTAGTTTATTGCATCATTTCATTGTACAATTTATATACATCGAACAGCTCATTAAGATATGAAATTTTCAAGAATTGTACAACGTCACTCGCTTCTTCTCATAATGCATCTTCGCACCTATCGAATAGTGAATGGATGTACTTTTGTAGAATAGTAGAATGTGTACGTTACGATATCTCACTAATCCCACGCCAAGTCTGAGTGTCAATAATCCAGACGAGACAAAAGCTTTCCATGATGACTTGATGATGAAACATCAAATATACTCATCTCATCACAACTGTTTGTAGGATATCTTTTAGTAAAAAGCAGTTGTGTTTTGTCACCTCTGGTTCTGGTTAATTATTTATATTAAAAGGTAAAACAAAGTACTTAGTTGGTCCTGTATACAAGTTGTCCACAAGCTGCAAGTAATAGGTTGTGATAGTATAATATGTTACCTACGTCAATTTTTGTTTGTATTCTGCCACTGTTGCTCAATGCAATGACAGATTAAAAAAGAAAAATGGAATAGGCAGGCAATGGGTTTTTTCCTGTGTCGAGTAATAAAAAAATGATGAAGTAAAATTTACTGGTAGCGTGTATTAAGCAATTTCCATTGAGTTAATAGACTTGCTGAGCATCTTTCTGCGCCCTACAAAAAGTGTTTTGATGACTAGGATGATGATGACTCATGCAACTTAATAGAAATAAACAGGTAACATAAAAAAACTGCTAAAGTATAAATACAAGTAGTACTGCTAATGACGTACCAGCTGCTAGAATCGTTTACTAACGCATTATAATCACTACATGTACATAGCAAGTTATTTTATTTTTATAATGTAAGCCATACAATAATAATCAGATCATACTTTAGTTGCTGCTGACCACCGTTAATAATACATGTACTTGATGCCTTTTTAGTAATAAATATTACATGTAGTGGGTATTTTGAGTTAAATTTATTTATCATATCGGTTAGATAAAATCGTGACATTGCAAAAACAGAAACAAAATATGTATGGAGACGCTTGTTAGTTGCATTGCAGGCCTGGAAAAATCAATGAATTTCACATATCAACTATAAACAAGCAGAGTTTATGTATTCGTTGCGCTGGATGACTACGTGACTTTATTTATATGCACGGATAAAAGAGTTGCGAATGTGACTACCTATTATCAGATTATAGTAACAAACTTATCTAGTATCTCGTAACATACATTATATGTAAAACATAAGTGAAACTAGTAGTCAAGCACTAGATAAATATTCGTCACTTCCTATAATGTAGTCTGAAACTGAAATGCAACCTACTGTTTACTAAAAAGAGCATGTTTTCAGGTTTTTGCAAAAAAAGATGTGGAAAACATTTTCTTGGCGACCAGCTTGCTGGTTTACAAATACTTTTGTTCGGCCGTATCCACGATAATCCGTAATAAGATTTTTTCATCCAAGTATGCTAAGCTTTACCCGGATGGATTGTAACCCTGTACTTCCCAGAAGCTTCAACAGGTTCTCGGAAGTTTGCCTTAAAACCTCCAACATATTTAATCATACGTTAACGGTGTTTTCGGTAATCGATTTATATTGACAAGAGCAAATAATATATAGACATAACCCGGAGTAAAGACCTCCTCCTATGGTCATATTGAAAGGAATTTTCTTCAATCCCTCAAAGGTTTTACATGACAACTAGGGTTACTTGTTACAAACCTACCTAGGCAGTTACGGGAAGATATGTCATTGTATCTACATATGTGTAGGCATAAATGTTGCTGGTCGTATGATATAAGTAAGTTATGTAGAATCTCCATGACATTGTTGAAATGGCTAGCACGTATGTTGATAGGTACGGCTGATTGATTGAGTGACTGACTGTTGAGTGTCGATAGATATTACAAAAAAGCAGTAGCGCTTTTGTAGCTCTGGTCTGTAGGACGTTCGAGATTTAATATTTAAACATTGCTATCATGACTACAAGCAGCGGCATTTATACCATGTCTGGCAGTCAAAGCACACATTTTAGTAGAAATGAACGTTCTGTTTGCCTTTGTACTTTATTTCATCATTAAATCATTGCCATTGTCATCGCCACTCGTAGTGTTTATAATGTAGAAACGATGCAGCTATATAGATAGACCTATAGGAGACTTGCTAGCTAGTCTCCTATATATTTTATTCTCTCCCATTATCATTGCCACGGTAGTAGACTAAATGATCAAATGAGCCAAATGGTCAAATAATTGTAATTGCCAATAAGCTAAAGTGAGTGGAATTACAAGGCAAGTACATCACATTAGTTGTGTAACTAATCCGAGGTGATGACGATGACGCTGATACAACCGAGTAGAAAGAGCGAACTGATGACAATAAAAAGGATGACTCGGTACACAAAATAAATGGAAGTAGTAGTAAGTATATGGATAGATGATTAGTTTTATTTCGTTAATTATCTTCCCTATTTTGTTCTGAACGGCTACGTATCAGTTACACTGTGCAAACAAAACGTAGTTTAGTTTACCATTAGGCGTTGGGGAGTTATGAGAAAAAGTGATTTTGATAAAATCCAGAAACTGAGAAGAGCTTGTAAACAAAGAGACGCCTCTGATGTTAAAGCTGTAGTTTCCCTGTTCGTTATTATCATTATCATCTTTGCCTTTTGCCCACATTATGCTGGCAGCTTACAATATACAGTATAATTCTGGTATCAGTTCTATATGAGGATTTTTGTGTTTACACGAATATTGACGTGATGTTATGGTCGTCATCACTGACAACTGACACATCATAAAAACTTTTCCTAAACACTTGTTTCTGTTCAAAACCAGTAAGAAATAGTGTGTGAGAGCGGCCATTATTTATCAAACGGGATGATGAGCTGATAAACGCCGCAGTTAATGCGACAAGGAGCCAACTTTTTGTCTACCATTTTCATTGCCAACAATACAATCCTTACAGATTATATAACTATGCTACACTACTTTACTGGAACATAATGATTATGTTCATTCTGTAGTACTTATAGTGTGTCAGTGTGGCCATTTTCAATGTGGGTCTTCAACTTTCATAGAACTCGGCAAGAAAAAAACAAAAGCGTTTCTCAATTTTTACCGATTAACCTTATTTTTTGGTGAAGCTTAAATTTCGGTCCAAACAACGAGATGTATTTCTCTTAAAAGGGATCTATTGTAATATTATTTCTTATACAATGACTTGTCCGTATATACAGTCATTTCTGGTTTTATATTAGTTTGAATGTCCTTGTATGTAATAATATGAACTAAAATGAAACTATAGACAAATTATGAGTAGGTACGTATTGATATTGTGAACGACAGAATTATGTGTTCCCGGATTCCCTATGGTGGTTCCTGGAAATTGTGAAATATGGTGATTTTACGAGCAAAATAAAAAAATGATCAAGATTAATGTGTATGCAGTTGAACCGAAGACAGGAGAACAAAAGAGAATATTAGTTCTTATATGAGCTGAGCATTATATTTTGAGAATTATAGATGCAAGCAGGAGACGGATGATGATAAATGACTTTTTCGTTAGCACATATCATAATCGTTTCTTTTTTCTCATTTCCTTTCTATTTTTCTGACTCCCTGCTGCAAAATCGTTGAATAACTTGTGCAATGTTTTTTATTATTAAGGATCAATTAGATCCTTTATAAAAATGGTCGGCGTGTCTGGTCCTTACGTCCGTCCATCCGTCCCCTTTAACTTGTCCGCGTGATAAATGAGGGGAAACGAATTTTCAAAATCTGTTTTCGCCAATAGATAGGTATGGGGTCAACGGAGGTCAAAGCTTAAACACGTACGTCCAAATGAGCTCAGACTCGGTATACATGTACTTCTTATGTACCAAAACTAGCATACCAATTTTTATTCGACATGAATGACTACTGTAACCTCCAGAGGTCACTTTAGGTAAAATATTATTTAGCCTATAACTCCGACACGGTTAATCCGTTTGAATTATCGACTAACAATGACAAGAGCTATATCATATGTCAACATAACATGTCTCTGACCCCCTCTTTGGGGGTCAACGCGGGGGTCAAAGTTCAAACACGTTCAAATGAGCGGAAACTCGATATATAGGTTACTTCTTATGTTCTAAACTAGAATATCTCAATTTATTCGAAATAAATGACCCCTGTGACCTCCAGAGGTCACCATAGGTCAAAT
>JAHZNB010005679.1:0-12091 GCA_027744295.1 Callyntrura guangdongensis
CACACAATTTATTATGTGATGGAAAAATTCTGGATCTATATCTCGCTCTGGACGTTCGTTCATCTCCATGATCGTTTTAACACTTTGTGTAAAAACGGCTTTGTCCTTAAATAAAAACATTGAAAATATAGTTCTTGATTCGGCAAATTAAGCCAATCTCGAAATCAAGATTAACAAACTTACTTTGTGTTCATAGTATGCTGTACGATTAGGGAGTATTGTGCACATCAAACTTCGGCATGCTGTGTTAAACGATGGATAATTCTCTAAATATATTTCAGTGACCATATCTAACGCCCCTTCAATGTCTCCTAACTCTTTTGGACACAACGTCACCGAGAGTTCACACAGTTCAAGTGCACCAGTGATAATTCTAGACAATATTGTAAAAATACGGATAAATTCGGCTAATCATCCTGATGAGTCATTCTACTACTATACCACGTAATTGTATTGAAACTTACTTTTCTACAGTCAAATCTTCGCATCTTTTATCTACAGAAGAGCTCGCAACTTGTCCATTCGAAGAAATACACTGGGTAGAAGGTAACTCTTCAGAATCATCTGGCCATCCAAAGGTATCTTTACTCTTGCCATATCTGATAACATGGTTTGAAGAAATTTATATTTGCAAATTAATTCAAATTATCACTACCTGTTTATAGCATTTGGGTTCGCTTAAGCTCGTCATACTTACATTTTTACTGAATCTACAAAAATCACGTTTTGAGAATCGTTGGAAGGTCCGAACGTAATCGTTAGTTTTGTGTCAGCTTGTAGACTTTCTTCTCTCGTTAATGGTATATCGTACCAGCGAGCCCGATTTAATGAAACAGTAATTGTTCTGCCGAATATCTAAAATTTTGAACATTACTCATTTCGCAAACTATATGTTACTGGTTATTGGCTTGTATAAAGTAAAAGGAAACTACGCTATGTAAGGTGACCCACCTGAATAAATGATGGAACCTTTGTTGCGTCTTGAGAACCCAAAAGGACTCGAATACCCGTCATGACCATACTTCCATCGCCATTCAAAACTTCCAGATTAAAACCAATAGATTTAGTCGAAACCACATACATTCCTATGTTCACAAACAAATCAAAAACATTAATTTCATTGCAATGTCTAATCTCGGATTAGATTTTTCAGTAAATTCAACCGTACCTGCGCTGTTCAGACGGTTTTTAAGCTGCGCAACATTATAGATTTGCAGTAAATCGTTGCCTCCAAATTCGATATCGTTCATGCTTTGACAGTGTTCGAAAAAATCTACTGGGAACGCGATTTGTCCACCAGCAGTTTTGACATGCTTGGATATCTTTCTT
The DNA here is from genome assembly GCA_027744295.1 of Callyntrura guangdongensis. Taxonomy (NCBI): domain Eukaryota; kingdom Metazoa; phylum Arthropoda; class Collembola; order Entomobryomorpha; family Paronellidae; genus Callyntrura; species Callyntrura guangdongensis. The sequence continues at coordinate 1,330 of JAHZNB010005679.1, forward strand.
GAATTCAGCTTCTTACCGCCAGATGCTTTTAATGCCAAACTATCCAAATGAGGTCGCAGTCTTGGATTTAACCAAAATTCTGTCGAATCAGATGAATCACAGACCCGTAAACTTCCATCTTCACACAAAATTAACAACGAAGTTTTAATTTTTCCGGGTTGCCCTATATGTCGAATTCCGATCATGTCGATCGGTCGAAGCTTCCCGACCACTTTAATTTCCTGGATTTCAGATCCTGTCTCAGTCAATAGCATGGCATAAGGAGTCCCATCTGTAGAATTGACGACATGTAAAAAATGAAACTACATATGATAACATTGACGCCATACTAATTCGCTTCCAAATTATTTCAGAACACCATCATCTTAATGTGGAGTTTGTGAATATGCAATGTATAAATAAAGTACATATTTCTGTGATATCGAGTACCTTTTCCCATAGCAAATAAAAGGCCAGGATGGCCAATCACTTCCAGCCACTGACATAAACCTAAGTTGGTTGATTTTCCAGCATTGCCAGACTTATTGGAAATGAGGACAGCCTTATTTAACGGATATGCTCCACTTAGATCTTCCAGTGTTCCCACATAACTTTTGCCATTCGGGTAAGTGTAAAATAACAATCGAAGTGCATGTGAATAGTAAAGTGCCATCCCTACTACTTCTTTCTTGTCAGCGGACGCTGCTGTTCCGGACCCCGAGTTTGCAGCAGAAGTAGATTGATTACCAGAATTGTTTTCTGCTGTGGAAAGCATTTCGGTGTCGTCATAATTTAAATCGTTGGTGATGTAATATGGTCCATTTGCAGCACTAGTGCTGTCATCTAACTTTTCCGAATAAATTCGTCCATCGTTGGCCATTACAAGAATATACGTAATATCTCCCTATTCAATAGTCCAATAATTAAGTTAAAAAAGACATTAGTTATAAAATATACAGGATATTTTCCAAAACTAACATTAATTTCAATACCTGAATCACAAAAGTTGCATCCCGAACTTTTCCCGATGGAAGTAAAAAGTAGTACATTGGTGATATCACATCTTTCCCTAGGTCATACACTTTTACAGCATCTGCGGTAAGTAGCGCCAGTGACGTCTGCGAACCGGGAAGCCACAATGGTTTGATAATATGATTCTGACTTTCTAACTGTGGTTGCAATACTAAATGGGATGATATTGAACCACCAGTTCCCACTACCAATATGTGACAATCCTGTATGCAAAAAGAATTTTTATCAATTAATCTAACAAACTGGATTGTTAAGGGAATATAAAAGTAATGATGTTAGAATTTTATGGACACTACTATGAATGCCATCCTTTGCCTTGAGGTCTTTCTAAAATTCCACCAGTCGAGCTTTAACTTACCTTAAGACCGCAGACAGCAAGCACGTCATCCCGCATAGGATTGCTTGACATAGTAAGGACAGTAAATGGTAGCGTGATTGTGGCCAAACGGGGTAGGGTTAGTTTCTTTTTTCCAGTGTCAGCGCCCGACAACAAAGCTCCTAACTGCAGGACGGTAACTTTTCCCTTTTCCTGACTAACCGCCAGGTAATGTCGCCGAATCGACGGTGCTGACAGAGACGCAATCGCATTTCGACGAATGACTTGCGATAAGATTAGTTGACGAATGACGGATCCTTGGTCACCGTTGTAAGTCATTTTTATATTTTCGAATGCCCCTTCTTGAGAACCAAGAGTTGGAATCTACGCCAAATTCGATGGATAGCAAGTAAATCATACATAATATATTGAAAAGATCTTAAACACACATAATACAAGGGGTGTGGTAACAGAAAATATTATTACCACTAAATCATCTGTTGGTTTGAAATCCAATTGTCCATCTTTTCCATTTCGAAGGGATTCCAATGCATTTTGCACTCTGAGAAAAGCGCCAATAGGTGTTTTAACAGAAGTCAGTTTTCTTACAACAGACTTTAGTTTACTGATCGTCAGCAGAGGCAATTTGGAAGTAAACATTTTAAACGCATACAACAATTCGTCCCATTTGAATGTTGCCTTCAATTTAATAGCTCCCGACTTTACCGGAGAATCTCCAAATATGCCAGCTAGTTGAGAATTTAAAATCATACTAGCCGTTGTAATAGCTGTCTTGTAATCTACAAAAGTAGGCGATGATGCTCTCCTTGTTGTATCATTAATATTTGCGGACGACGTGGCAATTAATGCTTCGGAGAGAAATGGATTGTAACTAACGGCGGACACATTGTTTCCAATAGGCACACTCGAAACGTGATTACTTCCATGTTGTCCTGCAGGGTGACCATCATTTACCGGTACATTGGGTCTCCTAACTAGTCTACTATTCAACCCCTCATCGTCCTAAGGAAAATTAAATAATTCCATGCAAACGAATGTCATTCAGATTTATAAAAATTGATCAATACCACACAAATCATCAGAGTCCTAAAAACGTACCGAATCGTCTCCAGCACTTTCATCGTCATCTCCTTGGTCGTCGCCTAGTTCTGAGTCACACAAATCAAATGTATCGTCGAGTTCATTGGGTGGACTCGAACCCCCTGGTGTCTGTTCTCTTTCCTTATCGGTGAACCTTTGAAGCAGAAAATTAGATGCAGACTGTTTTCCAACGTCTAACAACCCAGGAGTCTGATTTGCAATTGCTTGAACAGCTCGTCCAACGTCTAAGATATATTCCACAATAATCATGTAGACAGTAAGATTGGAGTTCAGAACTTTAGTTTTTGAGTTTTCAGATTCCTTCCTGGCGCCCATAAATCCAGTGCCGCCCATTTCAATTGCTTCATTCAAATGTTGTTCCATACGGTGAGCAAATGAGTGAAACCATTCAATCATTTGTCGGAAAAGGAGAACATGTCCTTCTTCTGTTTCACAAGCGCCTGCCATTTGAATCATGATACGAAGAACATGACACAATGAGCTGGAAGTATCGCCGCGACTTTCGTGCTTGTCCGACTGATTGGTTGACAAATTAAAATTGACAGATGAAATGCTGATAGTATTTTGTAAAAGTACAATTAGCATTGGCTGATCTGTGGGCGCATTCGAAAAATTGGAAAGTATTCCTAAAATATTGGATAAGAAACCGCATGCAGCTTCAACGACCATTTCATTTTGAAACAAATCCGGGCTAAATAATTTGTTAGGAAGTTCGTCGAGGGTAACTAGATCTTCAGAAAGCAAAATTTCTTGAACTTTTCTAGCGTGTTTTTCTTTGACTTCTTTATCTAATAGTAGGCTCATAAACTTGCATACTTTCATTACTACGCCATCGTTTTTAGTGCTTATCAAAAGCTTCAGAAGACCACGGAGAAGTTCACCGTTATTCCCAAATAGGGATTTAAAGAACAGGTCTTCAAAATCCGACAGCTTTCCTTTATCTCTGCCAGTCAACATTGTGCTAAGAGCGTCCAAACATTCTTCCAAAAATCTGTTTTGATTTGCTTCTGCTATTATTGATCTAAGATCCGAGTTACAGACCGCTTGCAAAGTTTTAACTCCAATGATTTCCACTAGGTTAGAGTTGAGCGGCACATCCGTTTTAACGTACATGGCATCTATGGAGGCGCCCACTGATTCTCCCAGGTATTCAGCTGTACGGTCAACAAGTAGGGGAAAGAGAAGTGATGACAACTCATCTCGAAGAACTTTGGGAACCCGTGTGTTCTTAGAACAAACAGCAGCACCAAATATTTTTATGACCAATCCAAGTATATGCTTCAGACAACCTAAAATTTCCATCATATTTCCAAATCAAATGAGGCGGTTAAAGAGGGGAAATACCCAATGTCAAATAAAATATTAAAAGTACCTTGATTTGTTTCTAGATTTCCACTAATTACAGCCAATAAGAACGACTCACTGGGGATGATATCAGATTTGAAAGCGTTTCCATTAATATCAGGAAAGTTATTAAAATCTTCGGAAACGCAGGACTCCATAGCGGTTTTATATTCTGGCTCAATATGTCTAAGCAATATCAACGACATTGGATTGTTCATCAAATATCCAGACCCAATCGACATTAGATGACATACAGACTTTGTTCTACGCATTTTATCTGTCTCGGTTAATGATGTTTTGGAAGACGCTACAGCTTCGCTGATTACAGTTTCCCTAATCGCTTGCATGGTTTCGTTCAAAAGAATAGAGAGTACAGAGATCATTTCTGCATCATCGAATAGCTCGTTAATAGATCCCAAGCAGTAGGTCAAAGCGGCTTCAACGGCGTAAAAATATGCTGGACATTGGGAAGGGCTCTTGAGTTTTCCCTCTGATAACCATTTAGTTGAACAAAGTAGAGCTTTCATAAGGATGTTAGGCGACAGTGAACTACTCTTAATTAAATCTTCTGCTTCTGAAATAGACTGTCCTTGCTTGGTTAGCATGTCCCGAATCCATGTGGTGAATGCTCTGTGTTGCATCCTGGGGAGCCAAACAAGCATATACAACAATCTCGACGAAGTGCTCATGAGCGAATTGAGTTTCTCCAATTGTTTCACTGAGTCTAGGTATTCCACGGGTGGTGGTAATCCAAACACTAGTCTTGTTAGAAAATATTGGAAATATGAAATGTAAGACTGCATTGGTGGGCTTTCTCCAACGTCGGAATTTATTTGTACGGCGAATATTTTCACTAAAGCATCAATAAGTTCCTGGTAATCCATTCCCCGCTGTGAATTCTCGTTTTTATTCATAAGAAAGTTCATGGCTAGACCATCCAGTCGAGGATTCTCTTGATAATTTGGTTCATTCGGAACTAAGTTGTAAAACCGTGGTTTTGGATCTGATGAATGCACAGACATTTCCTCATTGACTTCTCTCTCAAGACTTGTACAGTCACAAAATATTCTAGCCGGTGGCAAAGGCTTAGACGTAGGCGGTTCGCTGGTTATGCTGGTTGTTATTAGTGTTAGCTTATCAGGATGACTCGATTCTGCAGATAAATCTACCTGCTTTGTAAGAACTGGTGTAGACTTAGTTCCATTTTTTGCAGTCGGACTACCTTGACTATTCGATGGAGATGGTGCAGTTCCACCCGAAGATCCATTCGTAGATGATCCATCATCGTTAAATAAGTTATATTGGATTTGGGCAATCAAATGCATTCCTGGTTCGTACAATTGTCTGACAAAGTAGTCAAATATCATCAAAAGTCTACTTAGACCCAAAATTTGATGGTTGTGGGAAATTGTTCCGTTCACAGCGTTCCCAACTCTAATAATTGATTGCGCTGATTCTATCATTATTTGCTTCTTTTGCATCAAACTCAACGTATGAAACAAAAAGACCATCGTTTGGGCGTGTTCAACGGGTAGATCAGAGTTCGTTTCAGAAGGGTGCACAGGATTTGATGCTATATCTACCAGAGTATCCAACAAACGTTTGAGGATTGAGGCAACGATTGGTTCACGATCTGGCTTCAAAAGTAGCACTTGGACTAGAACTGACAATGCTCTGGGGTGAAGGCCTAAGTTCCATTTTTGGCCTGAAATGGTCAGGTCTATTGAAAGCTGATCTAGTAAATAGGTCTGAAGGCCTTGTGACAAGTAATTTTGAGCCAAAATATTTTGGACTAACTTGCCGATTTCAGATGAAAATTCCATATATAATCGGTTTAAATCATCTTCAAACATTGTCGAAATGGCACCAATTTCTGTTGAAGATTTCTCCACATCTAAATCTTTCAGAATGAGCGACAACAATGTGATCACCTGCTCGTTTTTGAATCCAAGTTTAGCATAGTTTTGAACAACTGGAGATGAATTACACACTATGTCGCGTGTCAGGAGACTAATATGTTGCAGCGAAGATTCTATAAATCCGCACGGGTTATCCTTACTCTTTATATATTCATTTATGAGCGCTTTTACACCGTCTTCATCGCCTTTTTTGTCAGAGTCCAATCCACTCCTACAATCCCGTTCTTTGGTTGATTTTATATCAGTTTCTTCATCTACATCCTGCGGGGATAAAACGGACTCCAGCCACTTTCCTAAAATTGGCTCATCGTCCCATTCTTCTGCTCCGCCGTCATCATCCATGTCATCTCCATCATCATCGTCCTCATCTGTTGTCATAAGGTCAGAAACGCTTTGGTTATCGTCCCCGACACCTTGCTCATTATCGTCCTCCGGATTTAAATAGTCTGGTGTGTTTTTAGAGGCACGCTCTTCAGATGCTGTGTCATACTCCGTACTAACTTCCAAAACATTAGTAGTATTTCCATTTCTGTCGTTATTTCCGGTATCCGGATGATTAATGATAATTACTTCATCCCCTTCTCCCGATCTCTCACTCCCGTCAATTTTGTTTAGCTTCAATCTACTTGCTTTCCTGTAGCTCAATGTTGCCATTTGCACGATCATTTCAATCACGTTGAGGTGATCAAAAAAGAGCTTTACCCTGTCTCCAGTGCTAATAAATTCTTCAATTTTAAATGTTCGACCTCCAGATACTGCATTAGGTACCTTTTTATGGTGAGACGGTTGTTGCGTTGGCTGTTGAGGTACTGGTACTGCTACTGGACCATCCACAGAGATCTGAGTTAAAAATTCTCGTGCCATTTCAAGTCCATGATTTGATATTGATGCAATCAATTCGTTCCAGCACTGTTGAACTGTTATTAAACTTATTTTGTCTTTATCTTTAACTGAAACTTTATTGTCCATGCAAGAAACGTGGTGCATGTACGCATGGATGTTCAAGAAGATCTGCTTCGAGAAAACTAATGCACTGTTCAGCCAGACCTAAACACCGAAAACAGGTAAAAGTTAATTGAAAACTGGAACGTCTACATTTAAACTTTCGGCTGGTACAAATATATTTATTATGATACCGTTTGAGGAGAACTTGGATCATCAATCAGAATTTTAATTATTCGCTTTTGCACCCAAATCGCATCAGCAACGACCATTAGTGCAGCTTGGTAGTCAATATCAGACTGTGAGGGACTCGTCGATGCGCTGCCGCAAATAGGAATTGCTGGACCCTCGGAAGATGAAGTCATTTGAGACATCGTTCCAATAGAACTTCCTCCATGTGGGTTATTCAAACTGCTATAACCTGCATACTGTGCTCCTCCATATGAACATATCACCATTGAGAACGCTGCATTCATACATGACAATCCAAGAGTTAGCAATTTTTGAGCATCAGCGGAAGACACAGATGCAAACTGCCATACATTTAGTAAACGATACACCAAATTGAGTTCATCCGATAGTCCAACCGTATCACTAGTAAATTGATATATAAGTAATTACATTTAAGATGATAAATAAATATTAGATTATAGAGTGAAATAGGAAACTTTTAAACTAATGCATTACCCAAACGATCGATTGCTTATAACTTTAGTGAAAAAGCTTTTCACGGTTTCCGACTGTATGTTAACGGTGTCAGGAGAAAATGATTTCAGAATCGGAAGACTCAAACACAGCTCGACAAATATTTGCCCAGCCTTGAGTGACTGAAAAATTCTGATCACTTCCTTGGAAAATATAACCTATAAAGAAAAAAGTAGTCACTTCATTATACAAGTACGAAATATATTTAATAAGGAAAAATTTGCTAATAGTTAAATTTTCACCCACATTCATTGGTTGATTTGACGGGATACTAACAACAGGTAATGCAATCTGGTCGTAGAGTAGGAGTGTCGGGTCCATTCTTGTGCGACGTACTTCCTTAACTGCCGTAGCAGCAGTGCCCTCCTTGTCCCATGTAGCTAAAATAGATTTTCCCACATTAAAGGAGCACATGTATAAACAATAATTGGTATTTTTCATGATCATTTCATGATGATCAAATAAGCTACTGAGCAGTCATTGACAAAAAAGTCATATATAGCTTTTAAAATTTGGGACTGTTGTGCAGACGGCGCAATAAGGTGAACGAGTCACTTGTTTAGTTCATAAGTAATTATTTCTAATAGTCCAACATGATTACTAGTTGGATCATGGACATGTCCCAAAAGGAAAGAATGAACAAGCAAAAAGCTTATGAATCAAAGGAACCTGCGCGGTCAAGAACATAACCTTGACATGCTCAGAACTGTGATCTAATCTGCAATGCTNGGTCAAGAACATAACATTGACATGCTCAGAACTGTGATCTAATCTGCAATGCTGATCCTCTAAAGCTGCAGATCTTTCGTTATTTTTGGCACGGCATGATTATTTCATATTATACTGTATCATTATCTATGACCTATGTATGTAGTCCCACTTACTAGGAGCTGAATTTTGTATTTTAGGAGGCAGTTCTTGTCCTTTCAATAAGGCCAACATGTTTGCTACATCATCCTTGTTAATTATCAAATCTCCAGTGCAAAACTCCTGCAGCGGGTGTAAAAAAATGACAAATAAGTGTCAGTAGATAACGGAAAGTTAGTTATATCTAATGCTACGGACTACGGACGGAATGCTATAGTACAAACGAAATTAATTACCTGAATTGCATTTATGTATGATTTTACAGTCAAAATTGGGTGAGGAGAGCGTAAAACATGAGGAAATCGTTTGAGAAATGATTCACACAATATTTTTGCAGCCTGCTTTGCCACTGGAAAACTGGAACGCGGTACTGTGAAATTAATATTCAAATACATCATTTAAACTTTACATTTCAATACTTACTGAATCAATGTCATTTTTTGTATGAAATATTCAAATTATTTAACCAAAGAACTTACGTAATTCTGTATTGACGGCAACATTAATGATATGTGAAGATAGTACTGTTACAACATCGTAGAAAACAGAGTGGGAATGGGTGGGAGAAACTGATTCCCTAAAATCGTTTTCACTAATATAAGGAGAAACAACGACACATTAAATTAAGGTTAAAGATGCTCATGTCAAAACCCCTATCTCAATAGTATACGGCCAATGAATTAAAGTATGTACTTAATCGTATCGTATATTTACCTTTCTGAAATAACTTTAACAAGAGTAATAACTTCTTGTCTTGAAAGAGTGGACACCGAATAAGTGACAAAAGGCTTAATGATGGAGTTCCAGTCAACTCCGCCACCTCCAGAAGACGCAGCCATACTTATGTTTTAAACTTGGTGCCACTACGTACAAACGTGCCCAGTTCCTTTAATTTAACTTTGACCAAAGTTCCAAATGCTTAAAATAACAAATAACAAAGCACGTTACCAATTACATTTTTAATTACAGTTTATACTTTACAAACAAATATAAAATCTTTCTTGAATAATTGTTTCGCTAATTACGAATAATCACGTCTGCATACGACTTACAATCGCATCGACCGCGACCGAAAAGGAAACAATAAACCTACATTCTGATTCTTCCAATTCTTAAAATTAAATCTCGTTTATTCGCTTATTCTAATTGAAGAAAACAACTACCCTTCCCTTTATCCGTTACATTTATCAAAATCACTTGTAAGATATACGTGTTTGTATGTAAAATGTTACTTGTAAAATTGTCTTCTAATCTAACCAGAAGCAATTAGGGGTTACGAACTAACATACCTACTAACATGAGCATTTCGTTCCTGACGAGAACAAGAACAAGAAATGCCAACTAACACCTGCAGACAATAGTTACAACCTTACAACCAACAATTAAAAAAAAATGACAACTGGAAAAAAAAGAGGTATTGTATAAAACACTATAAATAAAAGATGTAACACCAATAAGGGTATTGACCATATTATTGGGATCATAAAAATTCTTCCACGAATGTAGAACACTTGCCCATCACCATAAATAATAGAAAAATAATTATGTCATGTCATAAGAATTACTGCCGACCACTTTCATTTTTGAATTAATGCTCATCAGATGGATATACAAAAAACAAATAATACAGACTTGTTTCCAAACAAATATCTGCTTTTCACAATTTGACTTCGTATGAATGATAGGTTTAACGATCACATTTACCTTGGTACTGCTGTTGTTTGACACTTAAATTAATGTATTTACAGCTAATGAAATACACAATTGAATTACGTAACTTGAATTGAATTCGAATTCAGACTTTCAACACTACACAAGTTATTGAATGAAGAGAAGCATTATTGCGATAAAAATACGAAACCTATTCGTTTTTGCACATTTCAGTAAAAGGTAAATCATACATGTACAAAACGTACATAATACATTAAGTTTCAGTTCACGACACGACTTCTCTAGTTGTTTCTGTTTGTTGCTTGCTGACTTTCTCTGATAAACTTTATGAAAATGAGACAGCAAGAATCTGCTGCTTGCTCGGGCTCTGTGCTAATACTACGGTGTTGTTTTTGTTTGCGGTGAATGGATTGTGCTGCTGTTTGTTAGTACTTTGTACTTACAAATACTACTACTGGTATCAATGTACATTCCAAGTTTGATGACTTGGATTTTATGATTACTTAAACTGCTACTGCTAAGATGTGTTATGTTATATATGAATTCGAATTCGCACGTCTCATCAGGACTGAATCAAGTTTCCCCGAAGTCTTTGATTCAATTCGTTGATCATTTGTATAGTCAATTATTACGTAGTGGAATAGTTTGTCTGTCTGTGCCGCTCACTTTCCCACACCCACGCACCCCTTGACCGATTTTGACCAAACTTGGCTTGGCACAAAGGTTCCTTAGGGTTGATAGATATAGATAGACATAAATAGATAGATTAAAATGTTTTGATCTATCTAATAATATCTAATATCACGTTTTGCAAAGTTTAACCCAGCTTGATTGACCCATGTGACCGTCAGGGGCGTCAAAGTTT
>JAHZNB010005680.1:0-12358 GCA_027744295.1 Callyntrura guangdongensis
AAGTGGAGCAGCAAAGGTTATAATAATACCGTGTGTTGTACTACGACGACGACGCTTATTTTTGAGTGCGCTACTGCTGCTCTTGCTACCGCTCTGATCGTCGTCGAGAAGCGTGTACATACATTTCAATCTAAAGTGCCCATTATAAAAAGTATAGCTAGATAGTGCGGGAGAGAGGGAGAGAAAGAAAACGAGAATGTGAATATTATCTCTTCAACATGGGGGTATTATATTGGACAACAGAAAAAATTACTCTTCTCTTCTTCTTTCGACGTAACATCTTACTCCGCTTATTCGCTTTTTCTCTCTCTCTCTCTCCGTCTCTGCCTTTTGTGTCTTGGTTTCTTTTCCTTATAGATGTCCATTGTAGTCAAGAATTTAAGAGCGCTTTTCATATATTGTTCTTTTTAACGATAACACGAATAAGGAAGAAAGTCGTTTTTGTTCTTCTCGTGTAGCCTTCACGATTCACAAGAGAGAGAGAGCCGTACATTTCTTTGTATATTTCTTCGCTCTCTCTCTCTCTCTGCCTGTGTACAACTTATATGTGAGGTTTTATTGTGGGATTGGTAGGTTGTTCCTCTGCTGCTCCTAGGTTTTAGTTTTTGAATAGACTATGGTTATATGGGATCGAGCGATGGAGAAAGTGCACGACGACGAGTGATTTCGCTTGTGTGTGTGTATGTCTTTTGATAGAATAGGAGGTTGTGTGTTGTGTTTATTATCTCAGGACGACGACTACAACGATAGACTGGTTTGTGTATGTGGCGGAGGAGAGAGAGAGAGAATCGTGTGTGTTTGTGAGTGAGTGTACACACTGAAGAGCCTGATAATAATTTTCTCGTGTATGGCATGAAATATTATGTACGTGTATGTCGGGATAGCTAGTCATTTGGGTTTGGAGTTCGCGAGTTGGGGACGCGAGCACGGGATGGGAGGTTGTGCAGCACTTCGTTCTCTCTCTCTCCTGGGCTCCTTTTAAATTTTAAAGAATCATCTCCAAGAAAATTGTAAAAAAAGCACATATAGTCCACTAGTCCTCGTCTGTTTCTGTGTTTGAATGTGCGCGTGAATATTTTTCACTAGTGAAATATTTTCACAGTGTTTCAAGATGTGAAAAGAATATTATCTGAGAAGGAAGAGAAGTTATAATCTTTCTTTTTTTATTATAAAAAAATACCATTTTTGTTTCTTTTTTTTGCGTTGTTTCCTCCTACACCTCGACCACCTTCCCTTTTTTTGTTTCCAATGCGAGTCTTGTTCTTGTTCTGCGTTGTTGATCCGATTTTCATTTATGATGATGATGATGACTCTTATTGATAATAAGCGTGTCGGTGGTGGTAGTAGTAAACTTATTGTTATTATTATAGTGTTAATAGGAGTGATGTTTTTACGGTATCCCGTTATCACACGTGATGGTGACAGACATTTTCTATTACATGTTGCTCCTACCACTTCTCAGAATCAAGTCGGGGACTCAAAATTATTCCACGATTGCTATTATTACAAATACCTGGAATCTTTTACTACTGCTGCTGATGCCTGTGGCAAATTACACTACCCTGTAGTTAGGCTGGAGGTGGAGATTAGCCCTGACTACTCGTATTTTTGAGGAAAGCAGATTTTACCTCAGTCTTTTGTTTCCTTCCTTCTCTCTCTCTCTCATCTCTCGAGTTTTATTTCGTAGTCGACCGTGTTTTTAAAAAAACGTCATCGTGGCATATCTTCTCCCTCATCTCTCCCCCCTTGCTCTTTAGCTGGGGTTATTTTCTCTTAGAGAACTTTGTCCTCCTCGTGCTTTCGAAACAAAACAAAAATATATTTGCGTGCATTATTTTTTATTTCTCCGTTATACCTTGGTGCTGGGATAACACCGCGACGACAACACGACGACGTGTTGGAAATAATGATCAAGTTGCCTGCATGGGTGAAAGTAAACGGTTTTCATTAATTACTCTTAAATTAGCTTTTTACTCTACTTACCTGTAAGTGTTCCTTTAACTCGCTTCTATGTAGTTACTCTCTGCTTTATCGTCATTCTTTATGTCTTTCGTGCTTTTAATTACGCTCGAGCTTTGTTATACATACATATACCGAGTGCTAATTAAAAACCCCTTCAACTAAACACTATATACCGCGATGTCCATTACCACCACCGCTTATTAGTACACACATAATATATACAAAGCTTCTTGAGGGTAACCTACCCCTCTTTTAACACACACTCTTCGTCGTGGAATCTTTTTTTCTTGTATCTGGATGTATACCTAATTTAATTGCGTATAATTTTCTCTCGCCCGTTCAAAACCCCATATACCACCCTACCACCTAGTATAGTTTTTCAGGTCTCTTTTTGTAATTTGATACGTCAATTTGATCGCCGTGTGCGAGGAAGCCGTAAGAATTAGTCACACTCAATTGCATTTTGTCCCGTCATATATAAATATTTCCCGGCGCTACAGTAATTTCCCCCGTATTAGCATGATCATGCTCGCTTATTATCATAATTTATATGTATGCCGAATCGAATTAACCTGATTTTCCCCTCCGGATAATAATAGTACGTACGCAACCCTTGAATGTATTCGTATAGAGGCGCTGCTTTATTATTACGTGTGTTTCTTCTGCTGCTGTGTGTGTTCTCTCTCTCTCTCGACTGCATTAGCACACAGCGCAGCGTTATTTTAAATTATCATCATGATTGTCGTGTAGTTTTTATTGTACACACTTCATAAATAGTATACTCTGCATATTACAAAGCTAATAGTAATAATATAAAATTCGTATAAAAAATCGTATGTAAAATATGTAGTGATAATAATATTAACACCCACGAGTATATGTATTCGTACCCACTTTTTTATTTTGCATCCATAATTAAAAAATTTCACCATTATAGTACCACCACCGTGTAGAAAGATAGCTTTGTCGTGTTTCTCACAGAAATTATCAAGAAAATAAAACCAAAAATTACTCAAATTTAACGAGTATCCCATTAGTCATAATTAGTCGTACATGTATCTCATTTCTCGAGTATTGCTACTCGGGAAAAGTAAAAAGAATTACTGTAAGCACGTCTTTCTACTAGTATTTTTTTGTTGGCAAACGTATATAATGTATTGTATCATGTAGTGTGAGATATATAGAAAAAAATGGAAAAAAACGAAAAAGCCGAGTAAACGACCTACTCTTTTCCCTGACACGACATTAAACCGTACAAATATTATAATAATATGCGTGTTGAAACGTACACCAATAAATACACACACGGAAACTGTATTCGTACTGTGCAAAAAAATATTATATTATACTAATAAATTTTTAGTGTTGTAGTTTTTTTTATTCACGTAAAATAAAATAAAACGTAAAAAATATCGTAAAATAAATATACCGTATAAATAATGTATATATACTATACTATATATATATGCCGTATCTCTATCTCTCACTACAATAATAATATGAACGAAATGTTTGTTGAAATGAAACGAACATTCTTATGTCAGTTTGGGGATCTAATATATAACACGTTTACTTGTGTGTCTGTATGTGTGTGTACCATGTCCATGTCCAGCTGAGGAAGCCCGTGTCGACCCTATCCATTCCTGGAGCGATGAAATCCATAGACAGAAACAGGGAAGATGAAGGCGCGCTTGTCGGAGTCCACGCTGAGAACCCAAAGTTTGGTGAGCTGGAGAAAAAGAAGGCTCCATCCATCGGTATGTTTCGTACTTTGCGAGATGATGCGTACATATGTACACGTATATCCATACATAAAAAAAGTATAATTTTTTTGCTACACACGAGAAGAAGCGGAGTGCTTTCCTTATTTTACCGTCATTCTCTCTCTCTCTCTTCCTCTCGTCAGTGGAAAGTTAATAATGATTGAGAAAAAATACGGAAAAGGAGGAAAAACTGCTTGCATTTGCATATTTTTCTTCTTCTGCATGTTTGTTCTTTCTGTGCACGCTTGTCTGTTTTTATTTTATCTCTCTCTCTCTCTCGCAGATATTTTCTTTTTCTCTTTGCACATCCATCCATCCACGTCTGATTCTCTTGCTCTTTCTCTACTTATCACTTTCTCTCTTGAGCAGCTAGCTCTGTGCATGCGGTTAAAGCCCTTTCATGCGAGAAAACTACCCTAATGTATGCTTTTGACTTTCTCTCTCTCTCTCTCTCTTGCTCTCTTTTCCTAACAAAACATACACCCGTCACTCAAAGCCATATAGAGAATAGAAAATAAAATAAGAACCTCTCTGAACACGGCACTTTTTTCCTGGAGAAATGACGCTCATTTGCTTGTTTATTGACTTCTCTGACGACTGCACACACACTGTAGAAGAAACTCGGATCCCGTAATATTTATTTCATGAAAAGCACCTGCGAGTTGATGTCAAGATATATTACCTGCGCTTGTAAAACTTGATAGCTCATCCATCACAAGAAAAATTACAAGTAGCTACTACAACACGCTACTGCTGCTCGTCTTCCCAACTTTACCCCCGCCCCCTCACGAAAAAGCCGTTGTTTTTATCGTATGGTCAAGTTTTCACATTTTAAGTCCCTTACTGCTTTTTTAGCATGTGTTTTTCTTATATCACCACATTCATAAATTGCCTTTCTCTTTTCCCCGTTCATCTTCATTCACGTTCAATCTCTCTACAAAAACAACACGAGAAAAAAAAACTGACATTTCCTTATGCACAATTCACCATTATTTTCTGTTCGTCCTTCCGTTTTTTATCTGATCGTTTTATAACGAAAAACTGTCCATTTACTCTTCCCTCTATATACCCTATACCCACTACCACCCGCCATATATTATCCATAATTAATCACGCAAAAAAAAATTGACAGAATTTATGGCAAAGTCAAGCAACATCATAATTTTCTCTCGCATTTTTTGTCTCTCTCGCCCGTTATTTTCTCCCTCCGTTAAATAATAAATGACTCGTCGCGTGTTATCTAATCTAACAAAACACACGTTACTCGCTTCTCGCTCGTTGTTTTGTTCATCATCGTGAACGTGGTTATCATCGTCATCGCGTCCCCGTCGAAACTTTTTTTCTCTCTCTCTCTTCCTCTCTAAGCGCCGTCGTTGTCGTGTTCATCAGCGGCGTCATCATTATCGTCGAGTTCCTTCAGCGTGTATATATGTAGCGTCGTCATGATCGTCGAGTGGTACTACTACTATATTAACTCTCTGTTTACTTATAAACGTTATCATACTGATGGATGGAATGCCTTACGTCGTGTTTCTCTCTATCTATCTGTAACTGGTTTTTTTCTCTCTTTCTCTTTCTAACTTATAATAACTATTCGTATACCGTTTCTTATTATTTTTACTTTTAAAACAACTTACATTATTACTTTCTCGCTTTAAAAAATTAACTGCATTTGTTTTTGTAGTCTGTAGAATATGGCGCACTGATACAAAAAATAAATAATAACTCAAATTATAGCACAAAAAAATATCGTTATAAAAATACTACATTTAAAATCGAGACGAACCTAATTTGTTTTTTCTCTCTTTTTTTTCTCGCTCGCTGTTTTCTCTACTTCGTATTTTTCTTCCTCTTCCCCTCTCTTGTTGTTCTTCTCTGCACATCTCTCGTCTCGGCTCTACTTCTTCTACTACGTATACTGGTTGCACTCTATTGTGTCTCTCTCTCTCTCTATGTGTGTCTGGCTTGTTGTATCGTATTAAAAAAAATTCTACTTGTTCATCATCCACATCATCACAACCACCACCACGAATTCAATTCTCTCTCTCTCTCTACTTCTTCACGTCACACACAACCCATTCTACTCTGCTTCTCTGCTGCTGTGCTGCTGCTACCGTATAAAAAAACGTTAAAAATATGATCGAAACAAAAAAATTAAAATACTTCTCCGTTGCTGAATTCTCTGCTGATGCTGTTGATGCTGCAACCGTTTCCTGCATCCGTTTAAATGTGTGCATATCAAATTACGTTACACACAGCAAGTCGTAATGCGTCAATTAATTGTACGTGATCATTTTTATTTGTCATTTTTTAATTTCTATCATTATTATTACATTAAATTATTGCATGTCATTGTAGTTGTCGTGTATAAATTTTTCATAAACAAGTTGGTAGTATATTTTATGCGTCAATTAATTGTACGTGATCATTTTTATTTGTCATTTTTTAATTTCTATCATTATTATTACATTAAATTATTGCATGTCATTGTAGTTGTCGTGTATAAATTTTTCATAAAAAAATTGGTAGTATATTTTACTAACGTAGTTTTTATTATTTTTCTTCCTCTTTTTTGATCCTCGGGTGTTGCTAACATTTTTTTATTCTCTTTCTCTCTTTCCCTCTCGCGTGATCTTGAAGGTAAGCACAAGCCTAACGTAGGATACCGACTGGGCAGAAGAAAAGCGTTGTTCGAGAAGCGCAAAAGAATATCGGATTACGCGCTGGTAATGGGCATGATCGGGATTGGGTTCATGGTGCTGGAAAATGAATTTTCATCGGCAAACATATACGACAAGGTGAGTTGGATAATATACAAATCGATATAACGTTAGTCGTCCATATAACACATCAGCATTCCTCTGTTGGCATTTGATGGGTGGGACGACAGTGTCATTGTGTTTATATAACTCTTTTCAGAATATCTTGTATACATCATGTGTAACATGAATAACTGATAAGCTAGTGGGGTATTCCAGGGAATTGTAAGGGTGAAATAACGGGAATTCGGGGAACGTGTTATTACCGTTGTGTTGGAATTGTCACGGGAAATACGATCCAATGAAACATTTTTTTGGTGGAGTTCTTCTGTACACGGAGTATTTATTAAGCGTAATTAGCGGGGAGTTTTTTTATTCTGGAAACACACCATTGTACGTTTAGGCAAATCAAGGGGAAATTGAATCGATACGGTTGGAAAGAATAGGAAATTATTGTTGCGGTTGATGTGTATTATGAATGTACATTGTTGGGTAGTAAGAACACACAAGGTTTTTTTTTGCTTGTGTTGTTTACATAATTCACGTAAGAATGCCGTTCAGCCGTTTTTCTGTTAATTTTTATTTATTCTATACTAAGAGTAACGTCACGTTGTGGTGTTTAATTTGGGTGGTTTTTTTGCAGGCATCCTTCTACTCCACAGCTCTAAAAACGTTGATTTCCGTATCGACCCTTATACTTCTTGGTTTGATAGTTGCCTATCACGCTTTGGAAGTACAGGTAAGGATCTCAGTTTATTATGTATGCTTGAATGAGTACGGTGGGCTTTTTCATCGTGAAAGTTTTGACGGTCACCGGTAATTGACGGCGACATTAGATTGCCATTTCATTTTTTTGGGGGGAAATTATTTCGGTGTAGCTGTTTATTTCACTGAACGCTTATGAATTTCTTATCGGGTGTTGTGCTGTTATGATTATATGTGCGGGGAAATTGCTTGGGATTAAAAATAATTGACTGGCTGATGGGGTGGTGGTGGTTGAAACGCTTAGTTAACGGGGTAAATGTTAGGGAGTTTTCTTGGGAAATGGGGTTCTTGGTTGAATGACACAGACATGTGACGTGATGTATACACGTGTTTATGACGATTGACGACATGCCACACACCCAAGATATTTTGTTAATTTTCTTTGACGATGATGAGGCGATGATGAGTACACGGAGAAGCAGCGTAAAAAATAATGATTGGCGGGGGGGATACTTGAAAACTGAGGTATTTTTTTAGAAACACTTTTTCTCTTCCTTTCAACATCATCGTTAAATTTCACTACTACTACTACTTGCTTGTTGAAAATAACGGGGTGGACTGATGATGATGACGGTCTGTGGTGGATTTTTATTTTTATTTTTTTCTTCTTCTGCTCTCTTGTGTGTTTGTTACATATACAGAAAGTGCCAATCGATGTTGCGTTGAGTCTACCAATGTTCCTTCGACTTTATCTCATATGTCGTGTGATGCTTCTACACTCGAAGCTTTTCACGGACGCGTCATCAAGAAGTATCGGTGCTCTCAATCGTATCAACTTCAATACACGGTGAGTTTATTTTATGGACGCGAACCTTAAGGTTTGCTACTTTTAAAGAAAGTCGAGTTTTCTTTGTGAAATCTTGTGTCTTTTTTAAAAGAAAAAAAATGCTGCTCAGAATTTATATCCACTTGAGTAACCTACCAATCTTATTTGAATTGCCAAACGCCATTTTCATAATAAAAGCGCTTCTTGAGATTGTCTCGTATAAAATGCCAGAGGTAGTAGTAGTGGACGGACATAGACAAGGTAAAGAGTTAGGGGTGTCGGGCTACTTATCTATGTGTATATGCCACTAAAGTTTCAAAACTTTTTTTTATGATTTGTATTTTACTGGAGCCACACCCTCATGGAGTAAACAGAAGTGAGTTCTGTAATGTCGTTTGGCTGCCATTTACACCAAAAATAAACTTTATTACTTTTCTGGCATTTAAACATGAAATCCGGAATCGACTATTATGCTCGTTCTAAGTTGATGTTTGAGAAATGGATTCAAAGATAACGATAAGAGTGGAAATGACCCGTGAAAAAAATTAAAGTACCTCGGCACACACACACCTCGCCCGGCACTTGTAGTGTAGTACCAAGTAGTAGAGAAGTAATATTATGATGTCCTCGTGGTTCCTTCCCCTCCCACCGCCACTTTCATCTCTCTCCCTCCCTCTCTTACTCAATCTCTCTCAGTGCCATATCCTATCGCCGTATCCTTGATTTTTACGATCCCGTGTAAATCACGTATTTTCCTGCGGATCTCTTCCACTCAGCTACCCCCACCACACACTCGACTGATATTTTTAATGCGTTTTCGTTTACAGTTTCGTGCTAAAAACACTGATGACGATATGTCCTGGCACAGTGTTACTCGTTTTCATGGTGTCCTTGTGGATTATCGCGTCGTGGACACTTCGTCAATGCGAAAGGTACGTATCTCGCCATTTCCTCTCTTTCTATCTATCTATCTATCTCTCTCTCTCTTCTTTTCTCCTCTTCTTTCTTAACAAACTTAACTCCTTCTTTGACAAGTGTTCCATATAATGTTTTCGAAATCAACAGACTCAAAAAATTTACATGAAAAAATATATCAAATTTGCCAAAAATATCTTTTTCACAAATTTTTCTCATGAAAAATTCAACTTGCCACTGAATGTCTGCACTCTTCTATCTCTCTCTCTCTCTCTCTCTCACCGCGATTATTTATTTTTATTTATCATTTTTTGTTCTTGAAACAATTTTTTTAATACAAAAAAACCCTAGTTTCTAGTTAAGTATTCTAATAATTTCTACATATTTAAATAACGAATGCTTGCCGTTAATGAATTGTGCGTAATTAAAAATTTATGTATTCGTTTTTAATGCTCGTTCGTGTTTGCGAGGTTGTGCTCTCAAACTTTACACAAACCCGCGCATACATTTGTATTTAAATGATTATTTGTGCATGTGTCCATTTTCTTGTTCTATATCGATTTCCTTTTTGGATATACTCGCTGCCTCTTTGCCTTGTTTTCCCTCTCTTGCTCATATATGTCATGAGTTTGGTAAACTTTAATTTCTTTAATGCGACTTGTTCACTTCAATAAAATTAACTCAACTTTGTTTTCCTTCACATTCCTTTTCCTGCTTTACTACCACCAGAAGTGAATAATAAAGCCGTTCAAAAACGTTTTAATTTTTATTTCTCTCTCTCGCTCTAAAAACCTGTTGTTGTATTTGTGTTTGTTTTTCTCTGAAGAAAACATTCTCTTCATGTTTGTGTGTAGAGGGACATTTGTTGTTATAAGTGACCCGGGCTTTCACCCCGTGATTTATTATCTCTCTCTCTAATCTCTAAGTATAATAGCATAACTAAAAATTCATGTCATTTTCTTCAAATGAAAATGTTTCTCTAAAACTAACCGATACTTCCTGTTTTAATGACCAGACAGCATTAAAGAGAACATGTAAATTGCAATCAGAGTTTTTGAATACACCATTCAAGATTATTTTAGTATTTTTTTCTCTCGCGACACCTGCTGCTATTGCAGCTACTGTTGTTGTTGTTATTAGACTTTTCTCTCTCTCGCTCTCTCTTTACATCTAATCTGCATACATTAACCACACGAGACTTTACAAATTCCAGTGATTTTTAACACGACATTTTGCTCCAGCACGTATCATAACAGAGAGAACATAAAAAGGAGTTGCACGAACATATACAAAAGTCGTTTTAAAAAGAGCTCGCGCTAACGAGGTTCTTTATTACCGGCCAAATTGTACTTTATCAGCTACTGAGTTTAATCGCTTTTCCGGGATTTTACTACTACTGCACTGGCTCGTTCATCATTATGCTGCAGCTATTACTGGAGAGTACCCTGCAACAAAAACACTCCCAAACATACACACACAGAGAGAGAAAAAGAAACTTTCTCTCGCTTTTTAACAGTTGCCTTGTTGGCCCTGTTTATTAGCACCTACCTCGCGTATTATTGCTCTTGTTTTCTAAAGCGTGTGTGTGTGAGTGTGGGACGCGGGGAGTTTTTTGAAAACTTGTTCTCTTTTTACGAGCCCAAAAAAAATATTATTTCTCTCCAGCAGCGTTTTATTATTTTAGGGCTGCTGCTAACGTACTTATCGCTTAAAACGAGCAAACGTTTTATATGTTAAGTACTTGGGAATATGACTATTTAGTACCATCCTGTGTTTGTGTGTGTTTGTTTGAATAGCTTTTAAATGTGGAGTGGTAGTCGTTCTTGTTGTTGTTGTTGGTGTTGTTCGAGTTGGGAGCTTTTTTGATAATCTTTTATCTTTTATGGCGAGTCGTTCTGTTGTTTCTAAACACGAAACGTTTATGTACACAGATAAATAGGCTCTCTCTCTCTCGAGTATCTACTAACCCATGCATATTATTATTATCCGCCGTTTTTCTCCAGTTCACAGAAAGTGGTAGTGTTCTGGAGTATCATGGTATTTCTCTCAAGTTACCAACTTCCTTTTTTTCGCCACTGTGGCCCAACCTACAAAACCTCGAGAGTCTACACATATATATACGTAGTGAGAGAGACAAAAAATCGATATTGATCCTTCCGTTAAAATTTTCTTGAAACTTTTTCTCCTGTGCGCTCTGCTCTGCCACAACAACTACTACTACTGCTATACATATATTTATGCTCGTCGTACTGCTGCTCGCAACGTTGTCGCGTTGGTCGTTCATGAATGTTTGTGTGATGTGAGTGAGCCTTATAGCAGTGTGCAATATTATTATGTTTTGAATGGGAATGGCTGTTGTTTTCTCTCCACTGCTGTTGTATGCCACATTTACTAGTTTGCATATTCATTATTATATTCCTTCACGTACATATACAATGTTTGTTGTTGTTGTTCTTGTAACTCAAGGAGCAGGTGTGTGTGGTGGGTTTTTCGCGAACAAATTTTCGCCAAAATTATGGGTTTTCAGAAAGTCGAGAAAATGTCGAGCAAATGTACAGTTTCGGCGAAATTACGAGAAAATTAAATGTCACGTTATACGTCCACACATCTGTGCTGGCTTCTCCATCGATTTATCATCATATTATGTGTATTTGCGTGTGTGTGCTTTTTATTTTTTGACGTGGCAGGCAGCAGGGCAGAATATATCGTTTTAATCGGGGGTTCCTTTTTTCTCAAGGTCAACTGTGTTCTGAAAAGCCGCACACAACTGCCTGCTGGTGTGTAGCAAAAAAAGTAGACGAAAAAAAAGATTATTTTAATAATAATTTTATGATATTAAGTTGTATGTACTCTCACACAGAGATTTTCGCATTTCGTTTGCATCTCTCGCACATCTGTGTCGTCGTCGGTTTTTCGCCATTAAGTCTCGGCCTGGCTTTTTTAGTACAAGTGTCGTTGATGTGACATCTGGCTCCTTTTTTCTCATGATTTATGTGGCCATTTTTTGTTGGGGGTGGGAGGATATCCATATTATAAATCAAATTTTCCAGGGATTTTCCTGAATAGAGTGGCGTGGTTTCTTCTAGGCGGGTGGTATTCGTTTTTAGAATTGTGATAATAAAATGATGATGATGATGATGAGGTTAAACACTATGATAAGGCAGCAGCAGCAGTTGTACCAGTGGATTTTCTATTATTTTGCTGCTGTTATAGTGGTGGGCTACTGCTGCATTGCATTAGAAATAATATAAGCATATTAGATCGTTTTTGTCGCCGAAGTTATCAACACTTGGCAGCAGTATTTACACTCTGTTACGATGGGTTAGAACATCCCACATATAAATTGATGCTACCTGTCACATTTAAGTCCAAATTTTCAAGCGACCACCGTTAATTGTTGTAAAAAGTTGGTAGCAGAAAACACTTTT
>JAHZNB010005681.1:0-19081 GCA_027744295.1 Callyntrura guangdongensis
GACATATAAAAACTCTTTCTTTCCTTTCGTCCTTTTCTCTTTACGACCACTGTAATGAGGGCTATAATAATAATAATGAGATTTTTAGTTTATTATAACTACTGCATTGCCGAAAGAGCATTTCACTCTAATTTGAGTGAACTTTTCTTTCTTGGGAGTCTAGGGATGCATAACATGAACATCTGAAAATTGAGGGGGTACGTTTTTGTTACAACTTTATTAAAGTACGTAGTACATGTGCTTCGCCATTATTTCTTGTTTCATTTTCTGTAATCGCTTTCATCTTATTGTGCTCAATATAACTATTATATTATGCTGATAATAATCTGCAATGCAGTTATGTACACTGTTTGTACACATTACTTTCATAGCTTTTAATTGTGAACCATATATCTTTAGTTTGCAAAATCGTCCATCTTAAATGCGACTTGCGACTTTATAGCTAGTGCACTGCATAAAGGGTATTCCATGTATTCTATCAAGTACAAATGAAGATGTTATTGCCCTTACTACATACTACATTATAATGAATGCAAGTACTTACGCTACTTGAATTAATATTGTAGACTTAAACCCAAAGTATTTAAAAATTTATAGTTATATTAAAGTTGTCCGTGTGTCAGGGAAAAAATCCAAACATAAAGCGGTTTTACTACACACTCTTCATCTCTCTCTGAATGCTCGCTCTATTAGATAAATTGTGTTTTAGGTTAATTTTTTTTAGATTATACCTATTATGTTAATTCTCGCTTTATATAGATTATTTTAGATAATTTCTCGCTTAGGTAACACGTGTTTTAGACTATCCGTATTATATGAAGTTATCGCTTAGATAATTCATATGTATATTCCAGCGATGCCACCCGCAATCTATCTTACGATACTTTTTGGTTTAAATTTCTATTTCGAAAAATTTGTATTATTTTTATTTTTCGCTACTTGCTTATGCTTCAGCAGATTTTGTTATTGTAAAATTCTAAAATATACTCGACGGTCGATTGTAAAGAAATGAATGTCATTTGCTTCTGTTTCTGCTAAATACAGTACATGGCTGTGTAAATCAAGTTCAACTTTTTAATAAAAAAAAAGAAGAAGTGTGTCAGGCGGAAGGAAACTCACAGCGGTTTCCTTCATTACTCTCAAGTCTCAACACCAAGACCCCAACAAACTGTTACATTGCGGGTGGTTGCATACAACATATGAAAAGAAACAGCGATAAAAAGTAAAAACTATAACAAGAAAATGAGACAGTCTGCAAAAGTATAATTAAACCAGCCACAGCCATCATAGAAAAAGCTAACCAAGAATACATACAACAAAAATGTCGCAGCGATGTACCTAAACTGCCGAAGGGACACACGTATACGAGAGATGTTTTTATATGTAACATTAGTATTTTTAAATATGGCATAAAAAGTTGTCTCTCATTTATTTTTAGACTTGAAAGTATGTTGAGTACGAAAAGTACAGGACATGTGTTCGTTGCCATACTGTCAACTGATGGCTCTGATACATGCCAATCATGCCATGAAAATAGCATTTTTAATTAGTATTCGTATGCTACAAAACTGTCACTAATTGCATCAAATGAAACCCCCTGCTTGGCATTGTCATTTTAAGCCGTCTGTTGATATCTTTGCAATTTGCAATGTACTTAGTTTTCTATTAAATTATTTGACACCAGGGAGTTTTTAATTTTTTCATTTACAACTCTTATCCCCCTGAATTAGTTAATTTAATTTAGTTCACCGGTTAAGTTGTATAGAATAAAGTTACATCTATTAAATTATTTGACACCAGGGAGTTTTTAATTTTTTCATTTACAACTCTTATCCCCCTGAATTAGTTAATTTAATTTAGTTCACCGGTTAAGTTGTATTTACAAGGACCATAGAATAAAGTTACAGTCACAAACACACCAATTCATTGTTAATTTGTGTATTTTTGTACTGTAACTTTATTCTATGTAGACACATTTTACCAATAAATATTTACAACGGTAAAGTCAATATTGAGTTTCGTAATTTTACGAGCAGAGTGGCAGAAATTGGCGAGTTCATATAATGGATTTAAAGTTTAAATACTGCCTTATGATTAAAAATGAAGATGAATACAAGAGTGAAAAGACAATAATCTGAGAACAACCGTATCGTAACGTAACAGTTTTATTATGATTTACTGCGACTATTATCAAACCTAAGGGTAGTTTACACACCCTTTAAAACTACTAAGATAAACGTCACAAATGTTTTTTTTTATTGTCGATGGTACAACACTGATATTTATACGATTATTTGCGGTGCACAGTGTGGTGTAGTGCGTGAGTGCTATTATCAAAAAGAATCCACCAGTTAACCAACAACTAGCAACTACTTAACAACCATCATCCGACTGAACTCTATAATATGCTGCTAGTATCTTGCTACAGTGTTTATTAAATGTACTTAGTAAGAACTTCATAAAATGTCATAATTTACCAGCCTCTTCTGTGTTGATGGTGATGATAACGTTTGCTTGTCTTTGCTTGTTGTTACAACAAAGCAAACTAGGTAAATGTACAAGCAAGAAGCGAGGTGATTAAGTTGACACTAATTACTCTTGTACTTGTTTACTTACAGACAACATGAATAGCTCCGTCTTGAGACATGTACTACGCTGATAATGTTTGCAAAAAGGCTTAAATACTTTCCGTAGTGTTGTGTGTGGCGGAGTTTTTCTTGGGTTGGCAATGACTTGATTGTGATCACACTATAAGCATCTCTACCATACAACAAAAACGAACTTATTATTATTGTCTCTGACTTATTTCCATCATCATATTGATGCACTTGCTCTTCAAATTAAGTGTAGTAGAAGTAGTAGTAGTAATACTTAAATGTATGTTTATTTTTGCAAGCCTTTTGATAAACAGCGTTCATGCCTGTGCATAGATGTCCTTTTCTTCCTTTTCTTGGTGTTGTTGGTTGATATTCTAGCGTATACATACACTCGTTAGGGAGTAATTATTGCTTTGCGCCGTAAGTCCGCGTACTCTGTGCAACAATACAAGAAAACGGGCAATTAAAATTATGCACTTTACGCAGAACATAAAGGTTTTATGTACTTTTCTCGTAAATGAAAAAGAAAAAAAATGTCTTTTTCATACACTCACGACTGAAAGGAATTACCGTTTTTCACAAACTAAGAACTTGTAAAGCTAGTTTAATAAGGAAACGTATAAATAAACACCTCACGACAACTTCAACGTGTCTTGTGCCACGTCTTGCCCAAATTTCTCTTTTTCCTTAAAAAATACTCTCATTTTCTTATGCCAACCATGTATGCTGTCTTCTGTTAGTCGACGATGTCGACAATAAACCCACGTTTTTTCATTTTTTTAATAATTGCTATTCTACTTATTTCATAGGTTCACTCGTAGATTACAAAGCATCAACAATACTGCTCAGATGCGAGAGATATTCTCGCCTCATTACAATAATCTGCTTTGGGTACAAATTTTTATTTCTTCTGCTGAGACTGTGCCAGTGTTCCACGTTATCATAGACATACGTGGCAATACTCTTTTTCATATTTTGTTGAGCTCTTCATAATTTCAATTATAATTTTTGCTGCAAAATATAACATAATATACTATCACTGTTGTAATACGACTGACACAAGAGTCAGTCATCATCTCTCGAGGGCTAAGCAAAAAATAATAATTTATGGTTCAGAGTTGTGACCGTACGCAATTTTTAATCCCAACAGAAAAGCGCAGGAAAAAGTTTCCTCCCAAGCGTTAATGCAATTTACGACTATACTGTGTGAATATGTTCTTTTTTACCGAATAGATGAAACGTTTTAGCACACGAGCTAAAAAACTTTTTTAAAAGACACTCTTCTTAAATTTCTTTGTGATCGTGAGACTGTCAACTTTGTTCAAATTACATTATGGCTACGCAAACGACTACTGGTAAAAGAACTAGTTCAATAATCGTAATTGTGTAAACTGTTTTTGCTATTTTGTGAAAGGACAGTGTACACTGCAAAATAGGAAACAAAGGTTTTTTTGTTTACTTACGTGTAAACACGGCTCCGTTCACTTCACGGCTCGTAACAAATATTAATCACTTTCCTTTTATATTTTTTGTATAAACATTTCTCTTGTTGGTGGATACAGCCGACGTAACCTAGTCCTTGTTGAACGTAACTTGTAACGTGCCGTTTTGTAAGCGTACCCTACTTCAAACAACCAAAAGAAACAATGGAATTCTGGAGAAATTAAAGAAAATTTTCATTTGTGCCAAGCACCGTGTGTATTTCCCATTTTGGAGCAGTGTATCATACAAATAATCTTATATGGTGGAAAGCCTGTCCAACCGTACCATACAACAACATTAAATTCAACGAGTTTTAGTGCAAGTTACGTTGTACCACGTGTAATAATATTAAACTTCGTCATCATCCATTTATACAATCTACAAACCGTCATAAACAAACCTGGAAACTGCAAAAGTTCAACTTCACTAGAGAAAAAAAAAACAGTTACTCATTTTGTGTTTGGAGTTTGGACTGCTTTTCGTTGTTTCACAAAGTTTGGGGTTTCTGGGAACATTTCAGAGTAACTGTGCTACTTTTGCTAAAACTACATTTCTCCAGTTTTCTAGTCAAAATACAAATATTTTGTAACAATATCGATTTCTCTAACTTCTTGAATGATGTGGTCATTAACACGACTAATCCAGTCGTCTGGTGGTGGTGAAAAATACGATCGTGGGGGCTGTTGTAGTAGTAGTACTGACAATGGAGGGACCGTTAGAACAAGAGGTGTTAATGGTGGCTATTTTCGTCGGCTAACTGGAATTTCTCTAGGATATTGCATAATTTTTAATTATGTGCTGTTGTGTTTTGGAAGATACATGTCGGAGGGAGAAGCAAAGTCTTTGAATTTTATTTGCAAAGCAGAAGGTAAGTAAAAACGAAATTACGGAGGTTTTGCATAAATTATTGTTTTTTTTTCGATTTTCAATTTTTGTAGAAAGTTTTCTCATATAAGCACGTATATTTTTATCTATCGAACGTCGCTTTGGCTTTCCTTCCTTCCTTTTAACTACCAAAAGCAGGTGTTTGAGAAATACATCATATACATACATCGAGCTTACACGGCGTGCTTTGTAAAATATTCTGAATTTGTGGAGTAGGTGTAGCTAAGCACAATATGGATGTTTGTAATAATTGATTTTTGTTTTTCTAATTAAAATAATAATTTTGCCTTTGTTGTAGACGCTGACTTAGATAATTGTATGCACAGTTTCAAGCCACATCCTAAGCAAAGAGCGGGATCTGCAAAGTCTGAAGGTTAGTCAAAGTAAAAAACAACAAATTGATTTTTTTAGACAATGCATGTTGGTAATAATAATGTTACAGAATGTATGTATTACGGGGTACTTTCGTTGTAAGTATCAATATAACTTGGAAAAAAGTTTTTACGTACTTTTTTCATACTTTTCATATCAGGCCTGGTTTGTTTTTTTATACGCTGTGAACGGTGAATTTGCGTATTTTATGTTAAACTACTTTAACTCAACAACAATCTTCCATCAACTCGTCACTTAAAATGCTTAATACGCAAAAGGACACATAAAAGTGTCACTAAAGTGTTGGGAGTTGGAAGACTTGTAAGTACAAATACAGTTTACTTCTAGTCAGTTAAGTAGGTAGATGTAGATGTTATGGCAAAGTGTAGAGGTAGTGTAGTAGTGGCAAACGCACTATATTAAATTTTTGAAATAGATTTTTCCCTCTTCTCTTCCACTCAGTCTTCCGTTTTGTTACACTATATCGTGTTTTTGTGGGAAACTTTTTTCCTCGAAAAAGTATCTGTTCGCCGTCTACAGGAAAACTCATAAAGAGGTACTTTTTTTGCCAGAGAGAAACTAGCGAAGTATATTAAGTACATTCTTAAAATACAAGTATGTAGATGGAGGGAATCCTAGTGTTTTAAATCAATCTCACAGGCTTTTCATATTTTATTTACAAAAAATATTTAGGCTTCCAAGTAAAAGTATCAAGAAAAGTGCTCCTGTATCACCTTTTTGATCAATCACAAAGTGAAAATGGAAGGCAAAAAAGTTTTTCTTGTTTTTATTACTGTCACATTTACTCTACTTTTCCATCTTTGCATAGCAGCATTTTTTATTTATTCACTTATTAAATATACAATACGTACTACATATACATACACACTTATAGTATAATCACAAAAGCGACAGGATTAGTAATACAGCAGAAGAGGTAACATCATTTTGAGGAAAACATTTACAACGCTGCTGCTCGGATCTCGTTTGTACAAGTGATGAGAACAAAGACAAAAGTTTGGTTTCAAAGAGTACTAGAGTTGTGCACAGAATTCATAAATGTAAGTTGCAATTTTGCAGTAAATACTATCTGGGTATTTTATCTTTGTATTTCAAACTTAGGGAAAGGGAAATGCACGCAGTCACAACCCGTGTGGTGTCTTTCAGCCCGGTATCTCTTACAGCTAGAAATTTATCCACTGTACAACTATTAAATAAAATCTTGTAGGTACATTTTCTTCTTGTGCTACATGTTACAACAAAGGCTGTTCAGAAATGGTAGTAAGATGATGGCATGTTATTGGTTATACGTGTCGATTTTTTTGTGAGACTCACGAGAGTCGGCAATTGTATACGCTTTTGTACACATATTTCTAATTTAGTAGAAATCAGTTGAAACGAGGTAGAAATTTGACAGACACACTTTGGCGGACAGATTGACTGAGAATAAAAGTGGAAAGGAAAGGAGGGCAAATTAAATAGGTAAAAAGAAAAGGTCTTTTCACAGTTTTGTTATCACTGTGAGAAAAAGATCATGTATATTGTTATCGCTTAAAAGTTATAGACAGTGACAACGATGAAACGGATAACATGTTTAGTCTCGCTCTCGCAGTGTCGTATAATGCATATAAAAACGGGTATATGCAGAAGTTATAATATTATAAGTGATAAGAGTTTTTTGGAATGCATGATTAGAATCTTGTCCCATTTTTGTTTAATAGACTCTACGTTTTGGTATGAAAACGCTCAGTCTTCTCTTCGGAAAAAGATTGGAGCCGAGACAAAAATCGAAAAACTCGCGAAAAATGTTATTTTCTTCCTGGGTGACGGGATGAGTGTACCAACGATCACAGCTGCCAGAATCTTAAAAGGACAACTGGAAGGGAAAACCTTTGGAGAGGAAGCCGAACTCAACTTTGAACGGTTTCCGAATGTCGCTATTGCAAAGGTTGGCTTAAAATTGCAATTTTGTCAAGACCAAAAACGGGTTTAATTTTGGAAAGACATTCCTTTTGTTTTTGTATTGTCGTCGGGGTTGTATTATCAACGTAATACGTTGGAATCTCGGGTCGAATCCTTTCATATGTTGTGGAATATGTCATATACCGCCTGGAAGAAGAGAGAAATTAAATTTTAGTTTCATTTTAAAATTCACCAGCAGGCATGTCAGAGTGAATGCAAAATAGCACAACATGTTACTCCAAAAAGTTACGCCACGGGATTCTTTAGCAATAAGCTGGTAGGAAACACTGAAAAGGCTAGATGTTCAATGTTCTACGTATACAAAATAAATATTGAGACAAAATGAAATAAAATGGCATCAAGTCAACCGGATTTTCTAGATTCAAAACAAATTAAATATCCCTGAAGCGGATGATGAAACTAAATTCTGTCATAATGTTAATGTGTGCCATATTGGCAGCTTCTGCCACGAAAGTACGAAATGAGAAACTGTTATATTCTTTCAATGAGATTATTAAAATGCTGCCTTGTAAATGCCAGGTGTCCATAAACTACTAGGGAAAGATAGGAAAAAAAAACTATCAAACGTGGAACAACGTTGTTTAGTCAGTCATTCAAGCGGAACAGTTTTTGCCGGTGCACTGGAAGAAAATCATTTTCACAGCTTCCTTTCGTCGAATACAAAAACATAACAGTATGTTATGCTGAAATAAACTGAATGTAAAAGCAAAATGTTGAATACAAAATTTTCTCTCATTCGTGTATACATTTCTGCAAACCTTTTTTATCGTTAGACCAACTCGTGTGTTGTTTGATAGACCCTCGTTTTCAGGGAATAAACTGAATAGAAGACTAAACAAGTTAAGATTACAATAGTGTTCAAATTTCCAGTTTCATTCAACAATTTCAAAAAATCTGAAACTTATGGTCGACGGGATACTTTTTACCTCGTTAACTGGAATGCTCATGATAAATTCATGTCCATGCACGCTTCGCCAGATTTTCGCTCTGACGTATCTGACGTATTCCACGATGTTTTTTATTATTAAATAAAATATGAACCATCTCAATCAACTCTTGTGACGTCTTTTATATTTTTGTTCGTTTTTTGCATAGACGTTCTGCATGGATAGCCAGGTGGCTGATTCAGCGTGTTCTGCCACTGCCTATCTCTCAGGAACCTTAGGTAAGAGAGCGTGTGACTGCAGAAATTTTATTAGTAGCCTTACTTTCTCTTCCAGCATTCAATTCCAGCTTTCACAGTAATAATTTAGAAATGTTCAGTTAAATAAACGTCTCTTTCTACATTTCTACCTCTTCCGTTAAAAATATGTGACGTAGTAATAATGTCAAAGGAATAAGAAAGAACCATGCAACTTGCTCAGTAAGCGGCATTTATGTAATTTTTTAAATGTTATGCTCTGTCAATGCTTTCTTTGAGCAAACCCTAAGTGTATTGGCGTACGACGAACTTAGACGTATTTTTGTATGAAAATATTATTTTCTCGTGCCTTTTGAATGATTTAGGAAATATCGCGACAGTTGGAGTGACATCAAAAGTTTCCTTTAGAGACTGCCGCAGCCAAATGAATAAGACGAATCATGCAACAAGCGTGCTTGCCTGGGCTCAGGTAAAAAAAATTGCGCAATATCTAAAACTTTACATTTTCATATATATTTGCCAGTTTGATCAGATCTTTCCCTACTCTTCAAACCTACTTAATTACCAATATTTGTTTAGTTTAAAAACAACTGATTTCAACCCACTCGACAAACGTAGTACAAGTTTAATCTTGTACATTTCATCAAAATTTAGCAACGTTAGTAGTGTGAAATGGTTGTGCGTTAATCTTACTTTCCACACGTAGAAAAAAGTAAATTTTTATGCATTTGAAAATCATCAAACAAACATTAAAATGTGTTACAGCGTGTGGGGACATAAATATTGTTGTGCTAGTTTATTTTATGAATTGTAATATGCAATCACGTTGTACGATCTCTCAGTGGAGAAAAGCATTGGTGATATTGCAAAATGCTATAAAACATTTTTAAACTCGTTTTTCACACAAAGGCACGTGGGATGTCAACCGGAATAATTACAACTACTCGAGTGACTCATGCCAGCCCTGCGGGAGCGTTCGCAAGTATAGCAGATCGGTAAGTAAATGAATGTGATAGTGATATATATGTACACACTACACACAGCGATACATCTCACATTGATAAATACGTAAATTCTTTTGCTTCACATGTACGTTGACCTTGAGTAGATAGGTATGTATGCTTTTACGTGCGGACAATTGAAAAGAAGAAAAGTCATTGTGCATTGTCGTAAAATATCCGTAGGTAAAAGTTTACAATGCTTTTCCCCTCGTTCCCCTTTTTTATCACAGATTCTCAAATATTAAGATAGTCTTAATATTATTATGCAAATGTATTTTGCATGTAAGCATATATGTTCGCAAAGGAATTATTGTATATAATTTTATTTTTGAGTATGTCTCGCATAATGTCGTCTTATTTTTGGTGAAATTTTCTAGAGACTGGGAGAACGATAGAATGATAAGAGACGCTGGCGAGAATCCTGACCGTTGTGATGACATTGCGGAACAGCTTATTCTTGGAGACGTCGGAAAACGTATAAATGTACGTAGGAAAAATGTGTGACGTTGGGAGTAGGGAAAGGGGAAAAAAGAAAGTGGAAACGGAAACGAAAAGGAAGCACGCCTCATATCTTTTTATATTTTGTGTGCCGTCCTTACACGTCATTTCTTATGTTTGTTTCGTTTTCACGAATCTGATGAAGACGATAGTAATACACTTTACCTGTCAGACAAAGTGTCAAGCAAAGAAAGAAACTTAAGTATTGGAAGTTATTGAATATTTTATGTGCCCAAAAACACCATCTTGGCTTCAATCAAATTCACACACTACACATGAAAATACTGCTGTAATTGTAATAATGGTATACGTTGTGGCACAGACGTTGTAAAATCTTTACGACGAATTTACGAGGTTACAAAACAGGAACCTCTAGTTTAGACGACAATCATGACTCTGATCGTAACCATATTCATGATTTAAAGACAGTATAAAATTTATGTCGTAATAAGCACCAAGTTGGCACATCTTTGAAGTTTTTACACTCTTTTAAAACTTTGCTGGAGCTGCGCATCAGTGATTTTTTCTATTGAATCAGAATGTCAGAATCCTAATGTTTAAAAAACTTTTTCACATTTCTTTGTGCTGACTCTTTACTTGCCTTTGTCACAATGCAAAGTTTTTGGGAGAGAGAATTAAATACTAATTTTTTAATAATCCTTTTGGTGTTTTTCTTGTGATAATGCCTACACACATATGTAGGTAATTTTGGGTGGAGGTCGACGTGAACTGATGCCAGTAACGGTTCGAGATGTGGAGTCAAACCAACCGGGGAGACGAATGGATGGTAAAAATCTAATTCAGACTTGGTTAAAGACTAAAAAGAACCAAAAGACTGCCAAATACGTGTGGAACAAGCAGCAACTCTTTAATGTAAACGTGAGCGAAACAGATTATTTATTGGGTAAGCAAAATTCACAATAATGTGCCTTCAGTGAAATAAGCTTGTTGTGTTGTCATCTCAAACGTGAAGTTTAGATTGTAATTTATACAGAGTTTTGTCTTGCAATAATTTACACCGTGATGAAATTTATTTACACAACCTGAATAGGTTGTAGACTTGTCGATCAATGAGTACTCACTGTAGTATTTGTAACACACCACATGATGATTCATAAACCGGGTTTAATCGGTATTAACATTGCATAATTTTTTTGCATGTGTGCACAAATAAACGTCAGCCATGATTATTTGATTAAAAATTCTGATACTTGTTTTTCACAGATTTTAAAAATTAAAAACGTGTATACAACATTAAAGATGTATTGAAGTGCTATGAAGTGATGTATTATTCACAGAAGTTCTAAGGATAAAAGTGTCTGGTTTCGAAATTCTTAGTTTGAGTACCCTTGAATAGGTCAATAGTTCACCAACAAAATTTGCAGACAAAAGGATGACGCTATTTTGTTTAAAGGGATCTCCCTTCGCATACTTTAGAAGCATTTTGATGTAATATGTCAGACAGATTATACTGTGTCCTGTTCGTTTTTACGGTATCTTATGCTCTACTCTCGTGCTTATGATACCACTACTATGTATGCAGGGGTACGTGTTGGAGTGCTTATTGATCGATAATGGTCACAGTGACGACGACAGCAGCGGGCAATAAGGAATTCAGCGTACCATTATCGTCAATGCTGTCATTTTTACTGTAATCTTTTATACAACAATGGCGATAATGAATCATTCTAGTTCCGCCCCTAATGTCATATCCTATCAAAGAAACCGTAAAAGGCTTAAATGTAGCGAATGCATCCATGCATTCAGAAGTAGTTCGGGTAGAGGACGACTCGAGTCTACTTGAATGTCATAATCTTTAGTAATAATAAGCAAGGGCATCATTATAATTTTAACGGCATCTTTACATATTTCTGCTTTAATGGGGTGTTTTAATGGTTAAATTTTTTTTCACAGGGCTATTTAGCTACGACCATATGGACTACGTCACGGATGCTGATGCAAATGCTGATCCGAGTTTACCAGAAATGACGAAAGTTGCTATTGATATCTTGAGCAAAAATCCTAATGGCTTTTTCTTGTTCATTGAAGGTACATATACTTACACACACACAATACAATTCGTATGTGCAATAGCAATTTTAGCAAAGAGTCACCAACATCTGAAGGAAAGAGAGTTAAAAGAGAAGGGAAAATAGAGGCAAACATTCGCGAATATACACGCACGTTTATCTTCACACTGTGGGTATAGTATATCCTTCTCCCTTTCAGTGTCTATCTCCCCACTCCCCACTTCATAATGAACTTTTAGCTGGGTTTCATCATGCCGTCATTACCATCCTTATTCCCCTATTTCCACTTTTTAGCTAGTACATATATCCCTTTGCTCTTACCATCGTCTGTACCCAGTCAGTCTCAATCCCACTTGTTATCTTAAGTGGAGCTTTGAAAGAGTAATATATATGAAAATTAAGTAGGTAAATTTTGATAATGGAATAAGTAAGCAGTTAGTACAAGTCGCTGGAAGATGATGATTGAATAGTTCTGTCATCATCGAATCAAATCCGCCACGTAGTTTAGAATATTGCTTTTCTTTTTCTTTGCCAACATACATTTACATGCGCTCATCCTCATCAACTACATTATATATTCCAAAAAAAATCCTTTGGAAAGAGAAACTTCAGACGTAACCTTCCCTTTTGAACAGGAGCCCAGATCTGGGCTGAAGGAGGATCTTACCAAAAGAATCCCAACGGCAGCTTTGGCGTCTCTGGTATTCACTTTAGATTGAAGAGTTGAAGAACAGACAACGAGAAAAGTAGAATAAAGGAAGAAGTATCATTGTCAGTATATAAATACGAGTTTCATTTCTAAATTGATTACTTAAACGAGGTAAATATATACATAAATCCCACTTTTGGCTCCCATTGAGGAGACCACTTTGTCGTCAAAGAGGAAAGTAATGTCAGGGAGTTCAGAGTTGCGAACAGTGAGTACCTATATTTCGACATTGCCTAAGTATACTGTCATCAGCATCAATGATAGCATAACGATGAATGCTTCTGATTGCATAAAATCCTACAGGCACAGGAAGTGAGTATGTTAAACGAACAAGCATGCAGGAACAATGTTGTTAAGAACGTAACCAAAAGTGAAAGCAGAAAGGAAAGCGGATATGCTGCTCTGCTCACACACTCGTAGTTTCACTTTTCCCCCAAGGGCATCGAGCATTTGTCAGTAGGCAATGTTGATACAAGGGATGGAAAGATAATGGCAAAACTTATTAATGCAGGTTAAAGAACCGTATTTACGACAGGCAGCAGTGGTGATGGGAGTAGAATCCTCGCTCCACCTGCACCCTGTGAAAACGGATGTTGTTATTGTTGTTGTGAAGATAATAATGAACCGCAGTTGAAGTGTACACCTGAAACATTTCACATGGCAAGGTATAGAAATGATGTTGTTAATAAAACAGAGCCATTCTATGTGTGCATTGTTTTGCGGTGAGAAATTCAGAAGATAAAACCGCCGTTAACACGGTTTTGACACTCATACACACTCTATTTCTGTAGTCTTATGAGTGCGTAGGTAATTAACATGTTATTATTGTTTGTGACATTTAGCCGTATATTAGTCAGTGCAAGTACACTGAAACATTTTAACAATTGTTGACTCTCGTTTCTTTTTTCATGACCTGTTAATTATTAAACGTTTCAATCGTTAAACTCTTCCGGTCTGATGTTGTTACGCATCAAAAATTTCTGGGGTGTTGTGGACGACTAGGCGGAAGGTAAATGACCTGTTTGTTTGGTGTTCCGTAGCTCACCACTACAACTTTGTTTCAATTTTATTAGCTGTATTTGTTTATTTACTTACTGTAGACCTTGCCATTCATGTGACTTATTGTATTTGTTTTGCAGGATTGATCATGGTATGTAAACAGATGAATTCGTCATTAGCAAAATGATGTTTGCACAATTCCTGGGTTGTAATCTATGTGCCTGGCATTCACAACTACACAACCAACCAGAGGAATTACTCTACATCTGAGAGTGTCTTTTGTTAATGCGAACCTATCCTCTTGTAGCTCATCATTCGACCAAAGCTCAAAAGGCGCTGGTTGAGACGATATCCATGGACGCTGCTGTTTCCACCGCGGTGGAGATGACATCTGAACAGGACACGCTTTTAGTAGTCTCCGCAGACCATTCCCATGTAAGCGCGTCTTTACAGCTACTCACCCTTTACTGCCATTGCTGTGAAAGTATTTTGTCCTTACAACAGCTCCTCGGCCTTTGGCGTTTGTAACTAAAGTTTAGTACTTTTAATGCACGATCAAGTTACCTATTCCGTTTTGCATGCAACACTCCCATTTTACAGTTGTCCTCTCATTAAACAGTCCCCTCGAGATAAAATATTTGTAATGCTGAGGACACCACTTCACCGAAATCATCAAGAGGAAGGGAGAATTCTAATACTAAAACCAATTCTATTACCACATCATGGTCGAACGCATTTTAATGTATTAATGAACGCACAGAACACAAATAGATACTGTGTACCTAAATGTGTTTGTTTGTTCTCATAAGTCCACCGTATTCACCGAGTATGTATATGCTATGTTTATGGCTAATATATTTGGCGTTTTCAATACTCAACTGGAAACAATAGCCACTTTACTACTACTATTACTATTTTCTCCACTCAAACTCTGGTCCTCAACCAGAAGTACCTCACCATTCCACTCTTGTCCTTTTATTTGTTTCTTTTGTACTTTTGTTGCATGCATCATGTCTGCTTTTGTTTCTCGTTGTTTCGCCAGATATTTTATTATTTGCCCTCCCCAAATGTTAATTTCATCCCGTCTTTCTTTTTGTTTGTGGACCCGGTATAGGCTACAAACATCCAGTGGAGAATGGGGAACGATATGATCTTACCGATGACCACTTAGGTAAAATGTGGGCTGTTATATGGCTTTGCTCACTGGGGTGGCAGTGGTGAAGTACTGTAATCCAGTTTAGTACCTACCTTGATAATATTATTATTCTGATCACCGACTAAAACCATCATTTGGACTTCTTTTCCGAAACGGATGAACGGCACCGCGACTATTTAAGGTTGCTCTAAAAAACCGATTCTTCGGCACTGTATGATACCTACTACGTTACGGTTCCCCTTCGGTTGTTTATTTATTTACTGCGCCTTCCATAAATGACAAAATTTTACAATTTTATGTGCTTGTTTCTCATGATGATGATCTGCAATAGAGAACGAATGTACTCGCATCCTGGACGTACGTACGTGTGTACTTTAATCTAATGTACTTACCTACACAGATAGACAGAGATACAGCCTAAAATGTGCTATATGTTCTTGGCGCTCTACTTTGGTTTTTATTGCCACTACACTTGCAAGCAATTTTCTTACGGGTTTTTTATTTGCAATACATTCCAACTTAAGTAAATGACACGACATTACATGTATGCATCAATGTTTATGGCTCGTTTTAATGCAAACGTAGATACCCGGACATTACATGTATATATGTAAGTAGGCCTAATAAAATATTCCAACGAATGTCCATCCGCATTACAAAAAGGTAGATTATGGATGGATAGAGAATGCAACACTATTGCTACAAAAATGATCATGGCGAATCTAACTTTGCGTGGTATATTTTGAATGAATACCACCGCCACTTATTGTTGTTCCCAGTTTCAACTATTATTGGTTTGCTGCCTGACTAGTCTTAGTTGTGATAGTAGTGACGGGAGTTTGTAAATGGGTAAGTACTACATACATTTCAGGAATAGAGTAAATGCTGCGCTGAAATAGGGAGAAACTGTAACAAGAGGAAAAAGGCACTTGAACGAATCCCTTTTCATTTTTGAAGAAAATGCGGAGATGCCCATTTACTTTCCCATTTCTCAAGGAGAAATGTTTTCGGACGTAGATCTTTGTCCACAGATATACATACTAAAAATGTATGTATTCTTAACATTAAAGTATTATTTACGTGTTCGTAATAAAGTAATGGCACCTTACTCTCCATTGGCTGACAAACCTGGTTTTCTACCCACAACACGACGAGTGTACAAGTGTGCTGGATCAACACACCACGGAAATTCATGTAATGCCTAGTAAATGGAGCGCTATGAGCAGGGTGAAAAGAAAGTGCAAAGCAATAGAGAAACTTTGATGGAATATATGGAATGGTACTTGTATTTATAGAGAAGTGTAGTGTAACAAGCATGGTTTATTTAATTACGTAAAAAAGTAGACATTCCCTTTTTCTCAATGGTTACGTATAAATAATCCTACATGCTACCGAGCTGTCCTACAAGTACTTTTTGAGACGGGGGTTTGCTGTATAGCTTCATACACAAAAAAGTACTTTTCTCATAATCTCTTTTGCTATTTTACTTTTACCCTCTCCAGACCATCCAGATTATACACAGATGACAGGACTCCCATTACTCTCCGAAACACACGGTGGA
Organism: Callyntrura guangdongensis; assembly: GCA_027744295.1. Lineage (NCBI taxonomy): Eukaryota > Metazoa > Arthropoda > Collembola > Entomobryomorpha > Paronellidae > Callyntrura > Callyntrura guangdongensis. The sequence goes on from JAHZNB010005681.1 coordinate 16,415, forward strand.
GACGACGTGCCCATTTACTCAAGAGGTCCGTTTGCTCATCTGCTCACGGGTGTAAACCACCAGTCCATCATTCCTCATGTGATTGCTTACGCGGCTTGTCTCAGCCCTCCTGTCAAGGGGCACATGAAAGGGGCCCATTGTCCAGATATACAAGTACCTGTACCACATTCCCATCACCACCAATATAGCCATCCTGAGCCAACTCAGCAGCAGGTATCCGCTGCATCCGCGTCATCAGGCTTTGTTGCACCACCACTTACTCCGGTCGTTGGAATGACCTCCATTAAAACGAGGAGAAAGGCGAGGTTATGATAATACTAGGCAAAACCGAATGAATGGAATGCCAACTAATGTATATGAATTTTTTACCAATAAACATGTTACCTAAAATATATATAAGTACGATTTGTACGTATATAGAATATAGATATATGTAAAATAACGTACATAATCTTTTATTGTTGACTGTTATAGGTAATTTAAAAGTTATTGAATTGTCACAAAACTTCACGAGTCGTTTCATGATGTTGTGTTATGTTAACTTTTAGTCTAAAATATTATTTTTGTATGTTCAATTAACTGTTTTATATATGTTTTTATCATTAGTGTAAACTCAAATAAAACAAATAGTTTGACAATTTAAAATTTATGTTTTGTAAAATCAATTTGATCCGATCAGGGCCACTGAATAACAACTTTCATCCATTTTAGTTTAAAGTGGTTTGTTAGTAAGAATTAGTAAAGAGTTTTCAAAGAATTTACACGCTTTGATAGAATAGATAATTTGGAGGTTGAGAATGTCTTGATGCAGTAAAGACTAAAGGCTTCCACCACTACCACCTTGAGACTGACGGACGGTATATAGATATATTGGCATTTTCCAGAAATGCGCTACGTCCTTCATCGTGATGTGCAAAAGAAGTTTTAGAAGTTTTCTGTTGAGAATTTTCTTAAGGCTTTCTTTGGTTTTCTAGAAACTTGTCACTCCACAACAACAGGTCGGTGCATTTGTGTGAGTCGCCTGAGGTATAGAAGTTCATCAGAGGCATAATATTCCAGAAACCAGTCTTTACAACATACATACATATACTATAACTTATATTAAAATTCGCAAAATTATTTACTTCTTTCATTAGCTAGCATTTTACATGCTTCCATCTCCATCAACTTCTGTGACGCCACAGGAAAGCAGCCAATGTCGTCCCAAGGTTAACTGTGCAACTACAAAGAGTCTTCATGTCTTTCTACACAACTAAACTAATCAGCTTGTCAATTTTAATGAGAGTTCCAATTCTGTCTGAAAAAATAATGCACAACAATGTGAGGGAAGCATCATGTCGATTTCACATTGAAACCTTGATATTGCTTACATGGCTTTGCATTCCCTGTGGCTTAAGCGACTTAGGTGCAGGTCCTTAATGACTGGCTGAATTTATAGATACCTACTTAATACTCAGAAAACATACCTAATTTAATTAAAACGTCATATCTGAAATGTTTTTATGTTCTTAGTTTTTAGAAGTTTTGTCCGTGCAAACAGTGTACGAAATTTGCAAAAGTGAACAACATCACGGCAACGCAACCTACCACAGATGGGCCAGATGCAACGGTCGCATAGAACAGAATTGTTTGTGAATAGAAATGTTATGTGTATTTAGTTGGTCGGTCGAGACTATCTAAGTCGTAATCCTCAGTAAAGAGGTGGTATTAAATCAGGATACACAAGCGCTCTAATAATTATATAAAATATTTTAATGATGCTTTATCCTACAAAATTTGGAACCGGTTCAACACAAAACATAAAATATCATTTTCAAAACTAGATATGCACACACATACGTATAATTTATTCAAAATATGTCAGTGGTCAGTTGAGTTGTATTTGGATTGCTTTCTTGTGTTGAATATGGCTTATGATAAAGCAGTTTAGCTTATTTGGATGTCGTCCTTTTCAACTAACGATTAGTATTAGTATCCTTTTACTAATATCTGCTCATTCATACAATTACAATACATTTCTGCATAATCATCCGAAATTCATTTTTATTATGCTTCAATGATTTTGCTACCTTTCACCATCAGAACTGGAAAGAATGCCGAAGTTTGTTTTCGTTGGTTCCAGCTTTTCCCAAGTCCAACTAACCCAAGAAGATATAACAACACAGCAGCCGTTCGAATTGATTCATTTCAAAATCCAGTTCATCATTCAATTCGTTCGTTTGACAGAACGTAATATATTCATCCTATCATGTTCCAATCGTCCAAGCGTACTTTTACGTCAACCCCACCAAGATTGCTACGTAGAAACACACACTGCCTGCATACATCACCGACACGTTCGGGTTTCTGCGGCTTGGTTTCCAGTCACTTGCTGCACTACATTTACGGTTCACTTCAAAAATGACATTCACAAAAACTCCAAAGCCGAAACACGACACTGGGTTGCATAAACTACATATTATCCATAATAAAACAGGATTTTCCAAGGTTTTGTTATATGCAAGTATGCTTATCCAATTCTTTTTCTTTATTTTCCTTCTTACTTTCCATCTTCAGTCGATTCTGAATCCAATATGTAAACGCATTCTTACCATCAACGATAAAGTCATGCAGTTTTGGAGTGACAGACTATACGTCATTTTTTCCACTTTATCTACTAAATTACAG
>JAHZNB010005682.1:0-10506 GCA_027744295.1 Callyntrura guangdongensis
TTTGTCAAATGAGAGGCTACACCAATCAGCTTGCAACGACATGTCGTGTGGTGCGTAAACGCATTTTGATATACCATTATATCAACATAAGTTATGTTACATAACTATTATTAAAAAGCACACTTGGTGATACATTTTAACTTAAAGTCGTACTCGATTCCGTACACATAGCATATACATGCATGTATAGAGTTTGAAGTATTTACGGAGCTCAATACAAAATGCTTTTTAGTAGTTGTGGTGTGGGTATAGTATATAGTATAGTATAGATTTTTAAATAAAAAATGAACCACTCTCGCTACCCGCTTGTATTACTTTGCTCACATAACATTGCTCTTAGAACTCGTGCCATGCCTTACACACATATTATTATGTGTTTATATTATCCCGTGCTAATATGTTACAGTTGTCTGGGATTATAATAATTGTATACTATTCGCTCCATTACGTCTGTCCTCTAAATTGTTTTATAGACAATGCTTTGTATTTATATTAGAATTTGACTTACAGTATTTGCTATACACGCCGAAACCAAACTTGGTTTACATTGAAAGGAATTATATCAAATATCAAGGTTTATATCGCAGGATGGTATTTACCATTTTCCTTCTTAACTTTAGTGTAACGCATAATGGGATTTAGGCTTGTATAAACAAAAAAGTTTACGATCGAATAAGCACGGGGCGTGATATAAATAGATTTTCACCATATCAAAGTGTGCACATGACAGCTTATAGAGAGAAACGGAAACGGAACTGGAAGGGGTGAAGTTGTATGCTATTGTTGTTAAGTGCAAAGAATGGAGAACCGGTTGAGAAAATGAAATAAACCAGAAAATGAAAGAAAAGCGAGCAAAGTGTTGTCAGTCTTCCTTTTCCTGTCAGCAAAAGTTTTTGCAAGAAAATGATGCTTTGCTATTGAAGAAACGAGTTGAGTAGCATGCAAGAAAGTTTTTCTTCTTTTGCTTTGCAACTATTTGCTCCTTTTCTGACATTAACGTGTACCATGCAATTATATCATCATTCTTCAATAAAATCGTGAACGCAAAGGAAAATGAAAAGAAAGTGATGAAACAGATCACATAACATATATTGGATGGTATTTCATACTATATTTAATGAAATATTAGGTATGTCATGTGTAATCATACCGAACAAGTACATGGTAAACACGCAAAAGTAGTTTCAAAGGGGACACAACAAAAACTTCCTGTCAACATACACATGTACATAGAATAAATATATAATTTGCATATGTATAACTTCCACATGCGTGAAGTTTTTCGCACTGAGAAAAATTCTCTGTGCCGACCATCCATAGTAGTAATTATGCGTTTCACTAATTGTATGTGTGTTTCAAGTATAGGTAAAGATAATACCCATTCCATGCACGCAATATTTCCTGAATAGCAATTTTTATGTATCCATTTTCTGTACGTGTTAGTTTTTAATTTTATTTCATTTCATGCAACACATTAACAAAACTCTCAAGCTTATTCGTTTCATGGGTCGTATACGTGTGTAGAATTTAGACGTGTACATTTAGTTGATGGAGAAATGCGCGGTGCACTCTACTGACATGATACAATTTTGAGGGAAAGTCAAGCTAAAGGAGTGATGTTCCATATTAACATTTTATTTTTATGATTTTAATGTTTTCATTTTAGGTGCGACGTCTGTTGTAAAAAATATAATTACCAGTATTACCACTACCGGCGCGGGACTAGATTAGACGTTGGATCCGAAGGTTAGCACTAATTAAGAATTTTGCATTATAATGCAATCGAAGATGTCAGACGATTCCCTCTATAGCAAAATTAAAAATGAAAGACACCTATTCGTTATAATAAGGTAGTTGATTTGATTCCAATTCTAGCAGGTAATAATATAATTAAATATATATTATATTAAATAATATAATATATAAGTTTTAAAAGATTCTTCATGTTGAAATGGCTTAAAAAGTAGTTTGCCTATGTTTTTACACTGCATTGAATATTGATTGATGGCATTGATAATGTGGGATCTTGTACAGTTATAGTGTAAGGTTATCTATCACATCTGTCTGTTGGTTGATTGAATTTGAGAAAATGCTGCGGAAACGTTTTGCATTCTCATTATTTCTCTCACCGCCACATCCTGTCATTCAGACTCAGACACTTAAACCTCAATCGTTAACAATAATTTAATCTACCTGTCTCGAAAACGAGTATAAAATTATTTAACAATTTGTCACTCGTTAATTTGCATTTAGTCTTTTAATAAAAAATAATTGCCGATTCAAATGAATGAAGTAAAGGTGTTTTTGATGTGAAATTTAATCGTTCATTTATTTAACATAAAACGGTACCACAAGGAAAAGTCACAGAGACAGAAATTCTTTTGATGTGCTAGTTTTGCTTTAGATGAAGCCGATAGATCATTAATGTTTGAAAGGAAGTAAAAGGTTAAGTTAACAACGATCATGTCGAAAATGATTGGTTATTGTTTTTTCATTTTAATGTTATTATCCCAACATAATGTGGAGACTTGGGACGTGGGAAAAAGATAAGGACATGTTATAGAGAAGCATCATGAAATGCATAACGTATGGGGCAAAGTAACACTGCACTACAAGCATTTGTACCATAATGATGCGTTGTTCTGTCATATTCGAAGGTGGTACAGTAAAATCAACCTTGTACTGATTTCCAAAGAATCATTAACATTTCCCATATAATGAAGTTACCTTACTTTGGTGATACTCAAAGGTAATTACATCGTAATTTATTGAATCAAATTAGTACTGACATTTCAAAGTTACCTACATAATTTACACTTCTTGGCTGTTTAATGTTTAAGATATTCAGTCGGATAAACACAAAAGTACTCATGATTACAGTGGCATTGTAAGTTCGACCTGAGTTAAGCCACAATTTTCTAAAAAATATATTGTACTCCTACCTTCAACCTTTGTCAATTTAAATTTACTCCAACAAAAGGAATTTTCCTGAACTTCCTGCAATGGGTAAATGTCCGTTTAATTTATAACATGGCTCCTCCATAAAATAAGAAAAATCAAAATATGACTGCGTTTATGAGTGATGAGTAACTTGTCTTTGACGAAAATCTAACTGGGTTCAACTAATGAATTTTATATTGAGCAACATGCACATACCAAATTAAATAATCAAGATGTGTGTAATTTATTTTGGAACTGTGAGAGTGAGAACTTACCGACAAAGTTGTGCGTGCTTACAAATGTCACAATTTTTTAAACAAACAAACCAGTAAAACTGTACTTCTCAAAAAATGTAGACTCGCTCAACCGATATGGTTCGTGGTAACTGGTAACTGATAATAATTTTTGATATGATGAAAAAAAGAAACAATTTTGTAAAAAAAATCCTTTCACCAATTACTATCGACTCGAACTCGACTAGTACTCACGCACAAGTAAGATTCGTTACTTATAAAACGTGTTCACTGTGATGATCGTACGTAACTAACTACACACACATCATGTGCAAGCAGGTTCGATTGCACACTTTTTTTTAGCGAAGCATGCGTTGCAGCAATAAAATAAAACTGCACCGTGCACTCAGCAACAACTAATAACAACTGCCACATTCCCTGCTAAAGTAGAAAGCGCATCTCTCGCCAGCAAACGAAACTTCTCAATCGAACCGTTCATAGGCTACACACTTTTTTATAGTTGTATCAACATAGGGAACAATTTAACAATGCAATGAGAATAATACCAAACTGTAAACTCTAAAAAAAATTAACAACACTGGCGCAAGGCACGTTTTAATCTACAGTGCACAAATACGCGCATGCATATTTCGTTACCACGAATAATGACTCCCCGCTACATATATCCTCCTTCTTCCTCCTCACACGTTGTGATTCCTCGCGACTGTTATTCCTTTTAAAGTTCGTCTCTGTTTGATTGTTGCCTTCAAAATATCATAGTTTAGTATAAATATTGGTTGCAGAGTACTCACTCCCTCTTAGTTTTTGTATTTTAAAGTCCATAATGGTGGGTGATGATGATGCTGATATGATGACGGTGATTACTCTTATTATTATTGCCAGCGCCAGTACATATTATTTAGAAGTCTTCATCCTTACAATAGCTGTTTTAAATTGTAATAGCATGAAAGCAGTACAAGGGAAGGGTAGGATGAATAGAGACACAAGTAACAATGGTTGTATGGAGGAAAGAGGATGAACGTCGCAAATAATAACAATAATCGTTACACAGCCAACATACGTACTAGTATTTTGTAAATCATTCAGCGCTGATATTTCTTATGCAAAAAACGACAGCGTTGTTGCCGGTACCTGCAGTGCCAATCAAACAACTAACAGCAACCACACGATGCACTGTTATGTTATCCCTCCCTATGTATGTGCTTATACTTAATTAACTAAATCACAACTACAACCAACATGCAGTCAGCATTCACTCTGCAAAGTTGTGGTGGTAAGGGCAGGTTGAATGTGGTTGAGAAAAGGAGGACGCACCTACATCTTTTAATGTTCCTACACAATTTTGTGACTGCCAAGCAGAAACGATTTTTGCAGCATTGTACCTAAATAACGTGGTATTTGATTCCATAAAAAGATGTATAAAGAAAATCGTATACAATTTTTTATGTTGATAAACTTAAAATTTATCGCTGTCATTTTAAAGGTCAAGCGTAGTCAGACATTGTTCTTTATTTTTCGTTGGTACATTTTTATAAGAAAATTGAAATAGGAAAGTCTGACAAATTAACAACACATGTGATAACTTTTTACTGGTAATTAAGTTGAGTTTTTAATCTTAAGTAAATATACTTCTTCTGCTGTGCAATGCTGAAACGGCTGGAGCTGATTGTGGCGCGCCGGTTAAAATCTGACATAGCGTAAACAATGCTGTCGACGATGATAGCAAATAAACAAAAAACTCATTTCAGGACAAAGGAACCATGCTCTACTTGTACTTGATAGACAATTGAATTCAATCAACAATAGGACATAATGAGTAAATACGGCTTACAATTTGTGAGGAGCATTTTATGTACCAACCAATTCAGTATAAATGTTTTTTCTGGTTTCGTTTCTTTTTTCTTACTGAAAAATGCCAACGACTTGCATTTTGCATTGTTTAAAAACAATGAAGATTTTTACGCAGTAACGCTGCTTGCAAACTTACATTACATACTACTAACATGACATGCTGAAATTACCATCATTTTGTTATTTTGAATATCTTATTATCTATATTAGGAGAACAAAAGTAATAAAAGTTTGTAAAGTTGTAATGAAAGATCATGGGGATGATATTATGGAACAAATCGTTATTCTTGATAAATTGTAATTACCTAATAGTGTTGTCGGTGGTGGCGACAATGCAAACGTACTCACGAGCTATTGTGTTTTGTGTATTACCATTTTTTTGTACTTTGTGCTTCAATTTGTATGTTCTGACACTGACATCATCTGCGAAGTGATAATGGTCCGTCCGCAATTCCGCAAATAGACACTATTTATATACTGCTGTGATTTTTAAGCACTTTAACGGTAGGATATCTTTACTTATACCTTTTCATCTACTATCTGAATAACAACTATATAAAACAGGGTCAGTAGTCGTAGCTAGCTCAAGAATTTAAGGGAGGCATAAACTAAAAATTAAGAGAAGGGGATTGGTTCGCGCGGAGTGGAAAATTTTTTTTTTGGGATAATTCTACAAAACTTCCATTTTCGAGTACCAACTTACGGAAAACCAGAGATCAAAATATCGTAAAAATTACCATTTCGTAAGGTCAAATTGTCAAAATTTGGGGTTTTCAGCGCAGCGCTTATATTTTTCCCACAAACGACCCCAGAAATTGACAAATTAGTTAGAAAAGATATAAAACTTGAAGAAAGCGCGCGCGAAAATTTATCAAAATTTTTGAAAAATTGTTAATTTATTCCTTGCGCTGGCCATTGGGGGGGGCACCTGCCCCCGGTGCCCCCCTCCTATCTACGCGGGCGATGTAAAATTATGCCAAATGTCATTTATAGGTTGAATAGATGATTATCATTTAGTTAATCGTATACCGCTGTTGTGTTTTTATTCAATCTGTCTGCAAAACAACATGCTCATATTCGAAAATCAAAATCCTGTGGAAATCATCCAAAATCTATCTATAAAGCATAATATAATTTGTAATTAGTGATTATAAACGCACAATTTTCGACAGGGTGTTTTAAAAATATTTTTCATTTTGTTGGTGTTCGTTCATTTTATTTTAGGTAGTTTCATGATGTGTGTTAACGAGTTATCGTTGTTTTGATTAAAATTAAATACTACTGACTACAATATTCTTATTGATGGACGCATCTTAAGTTTGCTTTACGTGTGTGACTTGGACATTGCACTTTTTGCAAATGTGTTAAAAAATATTACTTATGCGACGATTCACGAATCACGATTCATGAATAGTATGAATAACAGCATCATACGCAATCGTCTCGCCATAGCTGGCGTTGCGTTGTACATTGTATTTCATATTTTTATTCATGATGACAGGAAAAGCCAAGCAGGCATCACGCACGCATTGGAAGCGGTGACACATTTTTTCTATAGATTTTTAGCATGTCACCTTATCAGCTATATCCTGACTGTATGATTTGATTATTTGATATATGTAAAAGCGATCACCACCAGCTGCATGACTATTCCGTTTAAATTGCTTAACACACACACAAGACAATTACGATATAACTTGTCGTGATAGTTGGGTCGTTGGGTGTTTAGTTTGTGCTAGTTAAGTGAAAATAAATGTTACAAATGTATGCAGGTAGTTTAACGTAACTGGCTTGGCAATGGCTTTTAAACATGCACATTTAGTGAACAGATAACCACAGCTAAGGCATGGTTGTATTTGCCAAATAAAAAATTATGGGTTTCGACTTTCGAGTTTCATCGTTTATGTCAGTTTCCCACACGTCAGCGTTTCAGGTTTATCGGTGTACCGTTATTTACAAAGCTCAGTCGAGCAATAGTTTTCGATGAAGTCAATATTTGTATGCATAAACATGATATATGAATTATGATTACGTTGCAGCTGGAACCATTACTACAAAAGTGAAAATTGAAAATGCTGTACAATAGAAAATAACATTTCATCATAGTGGGTCATCTTAAAATTTAATCTCCGACCTCCGTCAATTAATGTTTTCCAATACGTTGTCACGCAGAACACATAACAAGATGAAGTATGATTATTTAAATTTTTTATGCAACAATCAATGATATTTTACAGCAAGACTCGTAAATTAGTTCGTTTTCAATCAGAACTGTAGTGAACGCTACGTTTATTCATTAAAACTTTCAACTTACATTCTTACAAATCAAAGCCAAACCAACTCAACGCTATATTCTGCAGTTCTTAAACAATGTCTTATTTACACTATACTTATGATCATGCGTGTAAATAACTATTTTAAGTCTCTCCAAATTTCCCCGTTCAATCACTTCAACTTTCCTACGTCGTCAATTAAAGCAAACTAAAATGTCAAAAATACTTGAGTACACACTTGATTGTTGGTACCACGAACAACAATTAGACGTCAGCACAGCTTGACCACTAAATGTCGTCATGTAATTTCTCAGGCGAGTTTAAAAAATTGACTTTGTAAAAACAATTGTTTGTGACATGCAATGCATACTCAAATCCCTGTGCGCTACAAAATTAAATCATTAACGGTTGTTTTAAAAATAAATGACTAGAAACAAAAGCTAGTTGTATGCGTTTTCATTATTGAGAATTTACATTTGCTATGTAAGCTCTCGAATAAAAAATCAGCGTTTGTCGGATGCGAACTATAAAAATCTCGGAAAGAGTTGTCATCAAACACTAACTAATTTTTTTTAGCTTATTTGTATGTAAAAATTCAAATATGAATTCAGCAGTAAGTTATGTTTGCTTATAACGCTATAAGTTAAGTTTGTAACTCTGCCCAATTGTTCTATGCATGGTACCACCAATCAACTACCTTTCTCGTGATGCCTTTCTCTTTCAGTAAAGTCTTACAGACATATTGAACCTTCTCGATATTTCTCTCCAAATAATCCCTAGTTTCCATTTGCAGTCTCTCCAAAACTGCCGGATCCGTTTCATCTAATCTCACAACCTCAGACAAATAAGGGTTAAACCGGAAGTAGATATCAGGGGAAAGAAGTTCGTTAAGCGTATTATGCACAGACTCTGTGTCTGTTGCGGAATCCAAAACCTTTAGAAATTTTCCTTTCCATGTCAGATACTTTTCTCCCTTTTCGCCTTGCTCAATAAATTCACCCAAATTTTTATCGGCGTTACTGGCGAGACTCAGTCCCGTTCCAAGAGAAACCACACATTGAATTGGAGCGTCCTTCCACAATGTTTTTGCTTCCCCTATGGCTACTGCCGTGGGATTATTGACAATAATACCACCATCCTTCACAAAAATAAAAGGTAAATGATTATAGGAACCTGTTTTTTATTATTGTATTTGATCCGTCGAAGGAACTTGTTCAAGCTTGCTTGAAGGACTTGTACGACCTGTGAGAAAAAGACTCACTCGGTCAGATTGTCAATACATATTATATTTTAAAAAGTCAAAGTGGATATTTATTCATCAATAATTAATAATTACCCTCGGCAATGTTGGATCTCTTGCCAGTGAAATCAACGGTACTTCCCCACAATGCTTTTTTAAAATCTTTTCAAAAGTAGGCGTGTGGTAGTATGCATGGCTCCATACCAGTGTGGCGTTTCCCCAAAAGCTATTTTGTGAGAAAATTTCCCGGCTTAAATCTTTGTACATGGCTTCAGCATCGTCAAGCGAATGCCGGTGTGCGCCTGAAAAAGCATGAAAAACAACATTCAGAAAGAAACAATAAAAAGTTTTAAGTATTGCATAATCTGTGCATACTTTTCAACGTCATATCTTACCCAATAGGAACGCTATGATGGACCCAGTAGATACACCACAAATATAGTCAAACAGTTCGTGTGTCTTTTTATTTGTCAATCTCTCAATAGCTCTCAAAACTTCAACAGCAACAAGCCCTCGGACGCCACCACCGTCAATAGAAAGAATTTTTAATCCTTGACCCTTAGTTGGCGGTGAAATTCCCATTAAAGCCATTAATTCACGGCTCTTTCCGACAATGTGCGAGTGGTCTGAATACTTTTTTGCAACTTTGGAAATAGTCTTAGCCGCCCCAGCATCCAATGCAGCACTTCTACTTTCAGCGTATTGATAAATGTGTGAGAAGAGATCATCCAAATGTTGAATTACATTGTGTTTAGATTCATTTGGGGCACCACATGCTCTGTTAAGACAAGCAACAAGATACTTTGTTCTTGCTTCAATATTTGTCCATGCCTCCGATGAGTCGATAAATGTGGGAATTGGAAGTTCTTTAGGTTTGGAGGAAATTTGTTGAGATTCTTCATCCATACCAGCAGCAACTTTAACAGTTAGCTTTACTGCATTTGTAGAACTTTTCGGGACTTCCTCAGAATTATCTTTAATGACAGCATTGTTCACTGTATTCATTTGCAAAACATTCCTGAGCACTGATTCCAAGCTGAAGTCAGTACTAGTTAAGTTAGAACTGGAAGTTGTAGCATCTTTTGATTTTGTAGGAGTGGTTGGAACACTCATTGACAAGATTTTGAATCGACTTTCACTTTTGGTGTCATTATTTGTTTTCTTAGCATTATTTTTTGACGGCGACGAAGGAGCTGACGACGAATTTGATTGTGATGATGATACATCATTAATATCCTGTCCTGACGAAGAGGAAGAAGCTGATGAAGACAGTTCACTTGTCGAGTTAAAATTCTGAACTTTATTTATAAGGCCGGTCGGCAAATATCTTAGTAAAATGAGAAGATCTTTGCCCAGAGTGTAGGCTAATCCTGCGCGAGTTGGAGATGACCTGAGAACTTGGCGTAGTTGCGACAGAGCCTTAATTCGAATCGCTGCCTGCGACATTTGCTTGGCCACATGAGGGTCGTTATTGCTAAAACCCGAGCCGCTCGACATCTACAAAAATTTCAAATAAAAATATTCAATTTAGTTGTCACGCAATTTACATGTCATCAGTATGTGTCCGTGTTAGCAATTAACTTGCATATCTGCATCAGCTAAGTTCGCTGTTCGAGTGCTTTTCGTGCAAAATCATAAGTTTTTTTTACAAAAGTTATAATTTACCTTTTATTTATATTTTTTATGAATTTTAAAATAATTAGCCTCCAACCGGTCAAGACTTTGTGTTGTAGTAACCAAACTTATTATAATCCTCTCAACGATACTGGCAACTTATTCATTTCAGCCTGTTGACGTGCATAATGCGATTCTGGATTGTGAAAAAAAAACAATATATTAAATTTTTACACAGTTCCATTATTAAAAATCATATTGTACATTGCCTTTTCAAAGCTTAAACGGAATCGTATTCTAAACATAAAATCTGGCTTATGCTGGGAATGTCACA
>JAHZNB010005683.1:0-27432 GCA_027744295.1 Callyntrura guangdongensis
CAAATGCCTCTATGTTAGTACCCCATTTCACATGTAAATATACCGACAAACTATTTCAGCCGTGTTCTTCCTTGGAAGGATGAAGAGACATTAAATTTATTATTATCAATAAATGTTGGTTCTTGTGTTCGTTCATTTTCTATGTAAATGTATATTGGAGTTGAGTTTAATTTACTGCGTTGTGGTGGTATATGGGAAAATCTAAAAGTGGATTATCTACAAAGAGAAGACATGAAGAATTGATAGTGCATGATGGCAAGATCTTCAAAGGACTTATGGTTGTTCTCTCTTCGTTAAGCGATTTTGCCGAAATATGCGTCGTAGACTGAAAGGAGAAGGTCATAAAATTGAATTATGAATTTTACCACAGCACACAAACAAAAGGCGTGTAGAAAAACCGCGACGGTAACACAATGCATGCATAATACAGAATGATCTATACCTGCCAGCCTACAAACAGACAAGAGACAAGGATAATGAATAAAATTTAATAATAATAATGCAACCGTAATGCACTTGTTCAGCAGCAACAGAATTAATGATACCTATGCAATGCATAAATAAACTCCACCAGAGAGTTTACAAACAACAATAAAATACTGTCTCTTTTGCGCATTTCCACGCTTGCACATTTCCATTTGTAAAAGTGTTCATTACCCTTACATTTATACTTTTATTATCATTTGAGTATTATTATTACCTTCACCTCACCCTATAAATAGGATGATGATGATGATGATGATGGTTAATAAAGTGTGTTATGTGCCATTTGGCTATATTTTATGCATACTATTACATTTTTGTTAATAAATTTACTCACCAAATTTCTTATAGGCTGTAATACTCTAGAGGACATAATCATTAAATTTTAACTAGATCCTTCCTGTGAGAACGTTAATACCTAGTCTCGGATTTGTTGTCCCTTAACGATGATTTACGAGGGGAAATTAGGTATTATGTACTACTATTGCGCAAGTAGTTATTATCACTAGCGAAAAAAATAACAGACTGAACGGAAAAAGTGACAAAAAAAGCTTTTGTTAGCGTTTTTCATGGTTCTATGTATATGAACGAGAATTTGTACCTACCTGTTTCAGTGAGGTTCAGTCCCTCCAATACATGAATAACTAACTAAACAAACTTCCAATTCTTCAACAAGTGGGTCACCATATGCTTTTGTGCGCATAATACATATAATTGCATGAAGAATGTGTATAAAATACAGAAAACGGTTGCCCATGCTGTTGATACGATATGATGACGAGCAGGAACGTGGTAGGGGAAGTAGAACTACAGCTGCAGCTCTCACAAAAAAGGCAACAGCGATGCACCTTACGATGACACCTGACCCCTTTCGTTTTTTACATTACACCATATTTTCCCCTTCATCATTTTTAATCCCAAAGTGTATTAGTAAAAAAAATGTGCACCAGCAAGCAGCATTATAGTAATAGCAATAGCCCCATAGAATATTATTATGGTGATGCACATGCATACACACACAATGAAAGGGAATTTATTTCAAGGTTCTTACCCAAGAAGAGTGAGTCAGTGGTTGTTGTGGAGCAGCTTAGAAAAGCTAAAAATGAGAGAGTCCTTTCCCACGCGCTTTTGGTAAAGAGAGCCTAATGCAGTCGTCGTAGCCCGTTTTTGGATAAAGGATAGGTTGTTCTTCTATGGTGCATTAAATGCACGAAAAGTGGCCGTAGTTAGGAAGTAGAAAAAATATGCTCGAATGCGTAATGAATAATCCAATTGTGAGCGTTAAAGAAGATTACAAAGATGACGTTGGAAAATGATTCATTTCGTGGCATACAATGGCACCTGTGTGCTGCATCGGCAGTAGCTACATTTTTTGGTACTCTGACATGGACTGTGAGAATGAGAAAGGAATGAACAAAAATCAGATTTACATTTACAAGTTAAAAAATTCTCAAGAAATTATATTTCAGCTTCATTCAAAAGTGTTGGTATTTAGAATAACAGTCATGATATTATTGTCATTAGTCAGCACTAGAAAATGAACTGCACTACTAAATTATTGAAATTTGCTGAAGAAAATGTGACGATGAATAATATGCGGTAATAAATGACACATTTAACTCCCCTGGGATAATTATAGGTTATTATTATCTTGATTAAAAGAAAGGCTGACCGTAACGTATTCCACAAAGAGTAAAAATAGCAAGTACTTAAACATTAAAGTCAGGTTGTCCTCACAATTAGTACAATCTCTCTCCAGTCACTACTAATTATTGCAAACTGTACTGTTCCCTTTAATTTGTTGCATACATATTATTTATTTTTATTACTCGTTTCTCACAGGAACTCAAAAATATGTGCTGCATCTAGTAGAATCTTGACATTCATATTTGTAGGACGTTTTAAGTAACTACTGCATACCTAATTAGAATGGTTTATATAGAGTACGTATATGTTACTGCCACCATTATACCACTGCATCATTTTTGCCTTATTAACTAGTTTCGAATCTGGCATGGGACAAAGCTGATACATAAATACCATATAATGATGACATAATGTTGTGCTGTGATGAGAAATGTGTTTATGTTAAAGACTGAAATACACATATTTTTTTACCTCCATGTACTAGATTTTTTCCAGACAATCAGATAAAAGTCAGAGTGAGCGAGAGAAAAATGTAGATGTTGTTCATAAGCTCCGCTGTTTCGTGGACAGTGGATGTGGAGAGTGGAGATTGGTACAGCACAAGTAACAGCTTTTCTTACTAGGTACATACATCATCATCATAACTGCATATATGTGCATACTGTTACATCCAACAAAAAATAATATGAACTCTGTTACCCTTCTCGTCTGCCCCTGAACTCTAATAAAAGATTTCCTCTTTACCACACACATACACACTACACAAGCATATAACTTTAATGTTTCGCTTTTTACAGCCTTATTCACACGTTACATACACTTTAACATTCAATCTATCATGAATGACTGATAAAAATTAAACTACATTTTGTAGAACATGTAAAATGGAAACGCTCAACAAACCAATGAAGTATCCCTATATGTCAAGTAGGCATATGCACACATTAATAGGTATACTGAATACACAAACGTAATGTGCTATAAAAGAACGCTAGGAATCTACCACTATTCACCATACCACCACCGCAACAACAATAATAGGCAGAAAAGAGCTGACAATCACACCACACAGAGTAGGAAAGCCACAAGAGAGGGCTTATCAGCAAAGGGACTTTTGTTTTAGTTTGTTGCTGTGAAGTAAAATAAAAGTCTAGACAAGGTTGTACGTGTATCGAAGAGTGAGTGTGAGTAAATAGGGAAATTGCACTTGGTAGAATTTTTTATGCTTGATGACGACGATGAAAGATATGAACCAGTTTGTTTGGTGATGGTGATGTTATTATCGGGCTGTATGGGGTTGAATTTTGTGCTTACTCGGCATATGGGATAATCATCAGCAAATCAGCAGAGTGATCGTGATCACACATCACATTGCGCATAATTGTGCAACATTTGAGGGGTACTACAACAGCATACTAGCAGAAATTATATGTCCATGCCAGGCAAGAGGGAACTATGTAGTACAAACAAATATTCTTATTCCATCCAGAATAAAGGGCCAGGGCTACGACCCTGTTTTATACTTTAATATATTTACTGCAGTGGTACTTGCTTCTGCCTGATTCGTAATACACTAGGGAATTTTTAACCATGAGGGTATTATATGACGTCTTCTGAAAAACTGGAAAATGTATAATGGCTGGTACTATTTTATGTAGAATAAGCAGGAGTTAGTATACAATATATACACTACTGCATTCCTACTGTCATCATGGGTCATATTAATATTATGACATAACTTTTAGCGCATAATTCCATCTTCCATTTCCATGAAGTCAGTCATAAACATACTTCCAGGACACACGCACAGGCATACGAGGGAGAGAAAATTTTGGGAAGTGAACGGAAAACTTAATGAGTCTGAAATGACTGGATTTTAGATTGAGAGAATATTGCCGTTTTATGCGTTTTAACCATTGCAAGCATGCAATGTTTGTAAAAACAGGAAGTATTAGTACTATTGCATTAAATGCATAATGTTCAAGAGAAGTTATAATGCAATGCGTGAGCTGAACTAGTTAGATCTGCTACCGCTGTGTTAGAAGCCCCTCTAAAAAGTAAGCTAGGTATGCAGGACGGCTTCCTCCTACTTACTATCAGTTTATTATCACAATTCCCCAAACGAAATGGCATATTATTACGATTATTTTCACTGCGAATGAACAAAGCTGGAAATCAAAAGGAGCGAAAGAGAGAGATGAGTTTCTCTCCCTCCAAGTCCAACTAGATTTGCGTATTCCGGTTTCACTCTACCTTGTAAACATAACCAACTCTTATCAGAATATATTTATTTTCGTACACTGTTCACGATTCGTTTAGCAATGCGTGTTGGTCATGATTATGACGATGCTGATGGCGGCGTCGAGAATAGAGCACGCATGCAGACAAGTTATAAAATAACAATAATAACAATAAAAGCTTTAAAATGGACTCTAAAACAGCAAATTTATATTCATGATCTTTTTGATGTTGATGACGGTGGTGCACGGTGCATACTATAGGGGACGGTGGGTGAATGTACTACCTTTATATTATATTATGCAAAGCATGGCATCACCGAATGGCTGCTTGCATGGTGTGGTGGTGCTGATGTTGACGATAATGACGACGGTGTCGTCGTGGCGTAGTAGTGGAGGAAGTGAAATGCGACGTAGATGGATTTGTTGTAACTGTAGTCTGTAATGGAGTGGTGGTAACGCTCAGCGAAACGTTAAGGAGTCCTACTTACTGTCTAATCAACATATGAATATGCTTTGTAAATAAATAACAAAATTTTCGCTGCTGCCCTGGCCCAAGTTAGTTTACTTGTTCTTTTATATGAGGACACCAATTTTATGCATACCTACGCATTATCCATGTAAGCACTCTTCAGCTAAAAAGCTGTTAAACACTACACTACTTCATGTCGTTTGGAAAAAGGAAGGAAGGAAATTTCGTGCTAAAGCAGTTGGTGGCAAAGAACGAGAGAGAGAGAGAGATGCATAATAAAACCTGTGAGACTACTTTAATACTAGTAAATGGCTGTGGTTGTCGTCGGTGTGTGTTTATGTGTCGATGTTGAACGTAGTTTGTATAACAGGGAAGAAGTACTCACGCGGTGGTGATGGTGGAAGCTGTAGGTAGGGAGCGGGTGAGTGAACCAGAACCTGGGAATATCGCATGATAATATAGTAGTCCAGTCCATTGGTCTTTTAAATTCACCTAAAACTTCGTTAATGAGAAACATATATCTACATGCATTACCAAACACATGTTTTCCCCACACAGTATCGGTAACGTCAAGAGCTTTTAAGATACATGCGTGTAGACATTGGAAAGTGCAGGCAAAAAATGAGCTACCAAAAGGGAAATGGATTGGCTCAAAATTAAACACTCGCATTAGCAAACATGGTATAATTCAACCTTCCCCGCGTGCAACTTTTCTCTCCATATTATATTATTATTATTATACTTTGTCCCCCTGTAGCTTTTCTCCGTCCACTACTAGTACCACTCTCTGTTTATTTGACAAGGTTCACTGACTGGCTCCACAGTTTGTTTTGTTTACAGTTGCTCAAGCATGGATTCATTACCAAAAATATAAATAGCTTGCGTGAGTGCGTATATGATTTTTTATTATCAAAGTACACTAACTAGTTTATGTACAATCCATTTCCCGTTGCTCTACAACTGTCACTTTTAATGATTACGGATGGAGTTTTGACTAGTCCCAGGGAAAGTGGTAATTTTTTAAGTCAGGGGCAGGGGAAGAAGTAAAAGGGTAGTAGAACTAAACACTTTTGTTCGCACTACCAAAAACGAGATTTATATTAGAATTTTAAATGTTCGTACGGTAAGTTCATTAAGAGAAAATTAATTTTGCCAGATAGCCAGCGAGAAAATGGTGGTGGTAATCCATCCATCAGTTTTTCCTTCTGTTTATTGTTGTACAACAAACATCATGTTCATTAATGTCAGATGCCAACCAAGTTTGGTATATTTTGTCCTGAAACACTACACCAACAACATCAAGGTAATCTGAGTTTCAGTTTTTTGTATTGATAGTAGCTCTGTTAGCAGCGAGCCAGGAGAAGGATTAACTGTTCTTTTCGTACATATATATAAAGCAGATCAAAGAATGAGTTTCGGGGGTATATTTAGTAACCTTATGTATGCCTGAGTGCAAGTGGAGTGGGTTTGCTTGTTCATTTCATGAGAGAAAAGAATGACACGACAACATGAAGTGGAGAGAAAGAGAGAGAGAGAGAGGCAGTGACAGCAAGAACAACAACAAAAGAACAGCATGGTCTGAACGAATGACGACATGTTTCTTTCTCCCCTGTGAACAGAGTAACAGAGCGAGTAAAAAGGCTCACAGTGTAATATATGTCTCTCTAGAGCAGCTAACATTTAGAATATTTTGCATATTACTTTTCATTTTTTGTATTAAATTGCATGGTCAAAGTCAAAAATTATGCGGAACTCGAAGTTACAGAAGGTTTCTAGAGTTGGAAAGGAGGACAACAAGCGGGAAGGTTGTAGCATGTATCCGCCTGTATGTTGTACGGGTTTCTATTTTGAACAAACTGTTTGTACAGAAATAGAACATGTTAAGTAATACGTTCCCAACTTTACACATTTCATATAAATTACCTGCTAGATAGACAAGGCTAATCAAGACTGTAACAAACATAGTGACTGCCGAACAGTGGGAACTGACACCATCACGCTGACTTTATTTTCCTCCGGTTCGTTTTCACCACAAGAGAATGTATACAAATGTGGGCAGTTCATACCAAAATCACAGTATATTGAGTAAATACGGCCAGTACTGCGACCAAGAGTTTTACAGTAGTAGAAAAATATGCATTACAAAAACAGTAAACATCAGGTTGGAAATTAGAGAACTCCAGGCGGCCTCCAGAAAGGGTTACATAGGTGTGGTGTGTATGTACACACACACCGGTGAGAAGTTTAAATAGGTATCTAGGTTTGTGTGCATTTACCTCTGCATAATAATGCATACTCAGGTTTGTATACTAGCGTGTGTACATAATTTAGAGACGTCACGCGCTAAGAAATATTAAAATGATGAATATTATTTCAAAATAATAGTGTGACTTGTACTTTCAACATATATTTACGTAAAGGAAAACAGAGTTTACAGCCGTGAAATGAAGGTTACCACTTTTTCCTGTCAAGGGGCAATCAGTCTTAATCATGCATAGTTAATACGGTAAAGAACAGAATAGCATGCGATTTTACAAATA
This sequence comes from Callyntrura guangdongensis, assembly GCA_027744295.1. Taxonomy (NCBI): domain Eukaryota; kingdom Metazoa; phylum Arthropoda; class Collembola; order Entomobryomorpha; family Paronellidae; genus Callyntrura; species Callyntrura guangdongensis. The sequence continues at coordinate 7,380 of JAHZNB010005683.1, forward strand.
CCTATATACTATATGGATAGTCCCACCGGAATGTAAGATATACATACACTTGATATTCACAACTATAAGAGTTTGTCTAAGTCCATATAATTGTTCATTAAACATCTATATATATACGAAAACACATTTGTATCCTTGTCCAGCCACAGACTGGACGGGAGCAGCATGCGACTTTTTTATGGGACATTTTCTCTTGCTAGCAGGAATAAGCTGGTATTGAAGGTGAATAAAGTAACAAAAAAGACTACGACGATGCAAGCTCATGTATAAAATGTCCTTCACTGTTGGTAACACAACTCTTATCAGATACAACTACTAGTACGATTATTGCTCCTTTCCCCCTCCCCTCTCTCTCTCTCTCTCATGAAAAAGGAGACCTAATCATCCCGTTCTTTATTTTGCTTGGTTGACTGCGTTTTTGGGTTTTTCTCGCCATTACTCGATGACTTGGTTTTGGTCGTCGTCATCGTCGGCACTTGACTTGGAGTTTTAACTTACTCAGCTCATATAGAGCGCTGCTGCTACTCAATGTATGATCCTCTTTCCTTCTTTTTCTCTCGTCAGACTAAGGCAATACTCGTCAGCAGGGGAAGCAGCAGCTCCAGTTTCACTCTCCACTTCACTTGAGTAGACTTTGCTTGCCCTATGGTGATCTAACACGCTTCAAGTGGATTTATATTGTTATTATGATTATTATGTAAAGCTTTCTATTTTACGAACTCGGTTAAGCCTTTACGCGAAGAGGTGATCAAGATATGAAAAGCTGTATAGTAAGCAAGCTTCTTCTCCTTTCCCTGTGTACGGTTCCGTTGGAATTTTCACATTCCCCATTCTCAGCTTTCTACTTGACGTGTTATGTAATAATAATAGCTACTACAGTGTACCGCGTGCCGTACCTACGTCACAAGACGGGAACAGGTATTTTTGGAATGATGTTACCTTCGTTGCTTCTGCTACTACTGCCACCACTACTACTGCAAGCTACTTACTATTTTCTACTACCGAACGTTTCCTTAGTTTGGTTGGTTATTTATTAATATGCTTTACTCGACTTTTCTGCGACTATCCAACAACCCACCAAGACAGTCATGTATTATGCTTCTACTGAAAAAGTCAGTCGGCCAAGGTGACTGTCGGTTGGTGAAAGATTATATAGTAGTGTTCTACTGCCGGTATAGAGGTAGGCGAAGCCAGCAAGCTCCCAACCATTGCATCGTTGTAGCATTTTTTGAAAGGAGTCCACTAACTTTATTTATTGAGTTAGGAAAAGAATGAGGTAGTCATATTAGCCTTGTTTGGCGAAGAATACTATCACCGTCATCACCTCTACACTATTAACATTGTTCAAGGCAAGTATAGCACTACTAATAGGAAATCGTTCGTTAATAATGCAAAAATTATATGATCTTTTATCATTTCACGGGTTTTTGTTCCATTTTCATGTCAACCTGAGACCTAAAAGTATAAAAGATGGGTAGCAAAAGAAAGCAGAAACTAACTTAAATGTGATAATAATACTCGGAATTTTGCACACAAAAAAACTATATATAGCAACGTGTTAACAGAGGGTCGCCAGTTTTTGACATTTTGAACCAACATGCAAGGAGAGAGGAGAGGGAATGCAAACAGCAGGAATGAAAAACTGGAGAGAAAATTGCTGTATTATATTACATGCACATGAACAAAGAGTAGAGCTTACCTACCAACCTACCGCTTTTTACTTCATGACTCTCGTAGGAATGGCGTTTGCTGTTTCCAACAGCAGAATGCAAAAGGGAAAGCACACACGCAGATCCCAAGCTATTTGCCTGTACACATACAATACCTAAACAGAAATTATTGCTCCTTACTTCTCTGTATACTGTATCCACAGCACAGCATAGAGAAAAGAACGCAGTTTGCTCATTCATGTGGCAGCCCTGATAGCAAGAAGGATATAAGTTGGCTGGAGATTGAATAAACTTTTTTTTCAAGTTTACTTTATAACGTATGACGAAGTTTGTCTTGAGAAGTTGCTTTTTCCCTCGCCATAATCATAATAATACTAATAATAATAACAGCCAGTAGTAGTAGTAGGCATGTTTGAACAAAAGAATGGGAAGCTGCAAAATGCAATTTAAGCGTACAACCAACAACCACTGCCGTTACCACTGCACTATTATCATGAAAATACATAAAGTTGCAGCAGCGTCAATTTATTCTGCTACCTACAATGTGAACACACCTTTAGGCATTTAGGTAGTAAGGCTTGTACCAATATAAAATTACACTTACACCACGGGCACACATATATTTACTTCTACAAAATACAGAGAGTTAAACATGTTTAGTTTCATTTCTCTCCTGTAAATATGTATGTATAATATAGCTGACTGGGAAAGCTCGCCCATGGCCCATGTACAACTTCACTTACATTTTTATTTTTATAATGGGCTCCGGCACCCTACTAAACTTTTCCCATTTTCGGTTATGTGCTTTATGCCAAGCCATAATGAAATGTACCAAAAATGAAAGTCCACCAGCCAGACTCAGGCAGAAAAAAATCTTCTTTTCCACTATTGACTTACGTATATATACGTACAGCACTTATGCATGTATTTTTCTTCTCTTGTTAACATTATCACTGGTGGGCATTATGCACTTGGGTTTCGCCACATACATAATATTTTTGGTGAATCATCACATTCCCAGTGCGAGTACCCTACCCAAATAGGTTTAAGTCTGGTATAAAGTCGTAGTCCACGGCCACCTCGAGGTATCTATCTCTGTCGTGAAGTCAAACTAGTAAAAACTTAGCAGGGGTTTGGCTTAAATTTATTTTGGAATCATCATCGCATGCCCTTTACTACACTGAAGCGTGTGAGCAGCATCACTATCACCGTCGTAGAGTTTTATTTATTGTACTGTTGTGTACTTGCACGTTTCGTTTACGTAATGGCCAAGAAGAAGTGGCTATGTGGTGGTCGACGCTAGGCAAGGCGGAATGTTTGGTAATGCGAAGAGCGAAGTCCATCTTTCACTTTAGAAGAATTTCCTATATAACTTGTACATCATCATCATGCATGCCTTGCTACACGCTACGCTCTCTCGTGCTTCTGTTGATTGCTATCTGTAAAGTCAAACTTGATCCTTCTCTGCGACTCAAATTCAAAACGAGAGAGAGAGAGAGAATGATAATGGAGGAAGATTTTTAAGGTAAAAGTTCATCGGTTGGATGGATAGAATGGACTCAAGAAGGACGTATACGTACGTTTTTTAGTATGTTATGTGAAATACCACCACTTGTATGCTATAATGTATATATAACTCTGTGCTCCAAGGGAGCAAAATAGATGTGAGCAGATACCCCGCATTTTTCATGGGGAAGCGACCGTGTGCTGGTCATTGTGAATTCAACTCGCGTCAACTATTGAATCATGATTGTATTGCACATTGACGTGACATTTACAGCGGTACTATATATAAGTTTTGCTTCCTATATACTTGTTCAAGCTCCTGTGCTATATATTTAACTTTCAACGAATAGTTGTCGTAATAGTCGGGAAGAAAATGGGAGAGAGCAACTACCGCAGAGAGAGAGACTGCTAGAAGATAGAAGATTCTTCATCCCATTACCACAACAGACAAGCAAAAAGAGAATTATCAAAAGTTATATACATGCTCTTCTATATCATCGTCATGATCATACTGCTGCTGCTGATGATGATCAGCATCTTGTTCTTTTCCGTCTTCATCATCGACATCAGCATGTTCAATGCTTGATGTGATGATACGGCATAGAAGGAAACCTGACTGACTGACGTTGCGATCTGAGTGATTTCTTGGGTAAGGTAAACTATATGATATGAGTATATTCGTTCCTCATTTCTCCTCTCTCTCACTCTCGCCAATTGGTAACCAATCTAAAGTAATGCAGAAAAAAGTACGAGAATGGGAACAAAGGGAAATGAAGGCTTCAGTTTTGTGCTGATCATGCGAACAAAGCAATGACGACAAGGAGGACGTGGATTGTGATTTTCATACTGGAGTATTTTCTCCTCATCACCGACATCATCATTCTCATACATATCAATATTAGGAGAAATACCAACAACATTTTCAATCATGCGGCACGATTGCACTGATAAGAGTAAAGGAAACGGAGTCATGAAAAAACTTAAAAACCTCAGTTGATGTACGTACCCAGTGTGGAATCTACATACTTGTAAACACATACACACACTCACATGACGAGACACACATGAGAAAATTGGAGAAATCATCCATGCACTATAATATACTGCTACTGCATGCTTGGCAAAAACTGGGATCCGCATCATCTATCTTCTTATTTTTTTCTCTTGTCTTCTCGCCTCCCCTGCCCACCCCTACCATTCAACGTGCACACAATTTTTTATTGAGTACTGGCGGTATGTAATAGACGTCGAGTGCATATAAAATTTTAAATATACAGGCATTTGGTACTCATCCTGGTACTGCTGCTACTGGTGAAGACATTTTCTCTCTACCCTCGGTGGTATCGTTAAAATAGCTTTACCCGGCTCACGATTCATTTCCGTCGCATTTTTCTTATAGAATATTTTTTCTCGCTAAAACATTCCATTTTCCACATGAATTTGTCGACAAGAACACACCGGCAAGCAAAATACGCAGAGATATGTACGGAGAAGTTGAAACTAAAAAGTTAGGAAGAACAAGAAAAGACGAATGAATGATGCTGATACTGACGATGATGATGATGACAAACTCACGATATGATTTTTAAAGAGAATTGGGAATGAGGAAAACGTTTACTTTTATTCATTCCACACTCGAGGCACATCATCATCATCATATTCTTATATAATTCCCATATTCTATAATGCACCATTATTCTTTCTCCTTCCACCTATTATTTCTCCAGACATTCTTTTGTTATTAAATGGAAGAGGAAGTGATGGTTCTAGCACTGTAAAGAATATTTATAGAAAAGGAAGGAAGGATATTCAGAGTCAGATTCAGAAAAGAATAAACTCCATATCGTAATCATCGCAGGGTGTTCATGGAATATTATTGCGAGATCAATTTCGCAGCCTACATTGCCGCCACAATCATTCTCCGCGCGACATCATCATCATCATCGTGCCAGCTTCGCACATGAAAATATGGAATATTATATTATGTGATGGAATTTTGAGCGCTGCTCTATTAAAACACAATACACACACGCAACGCAGCTCACACGAGGCATATTAATAACAACGGCAATGCAATTTACTCTCATATTTTAGAAGTCATACTTGGAGCATACCAAATACCAATGTCAGCAAGCCAAAGTTGCCATATAGGAGGACAGAAAAAAAAGTTTGAAGTCATCATGTCATTATCATATGAAGTCATGAGAATGCATAATCAATGACGACGACAGCACTTTTTTTGAGTTTTCAAGTTTTTACACATTCAAAAAGTATGTAGCAGCAGGCAGCTGTGCTGTTGTTGTGTGCACTTGTTGTACTGTATCTAGTCAAATTTTTACGGATAGTTTGTCCTCTCCACTGCCATTAGGCTGTTAGACTACTACTTTGTATGCACTACTATCTAAACGACCATCTTTTACCAATTTTAGATTCCATTTTTTCCAGAGTTCTCTCGGGACAATAACAACACAAGAGCAATCTTTCATTTTTCATCATGCGCAATGCGTGGACATACATACTACAACACAGCAGCGTATTTAGTGTTTGCAATATACCAAGAGTAACAGTCGTGCACATGATGATGTACCTTTAAGACAGAGTGTTGGGCGAGGGTGTAGGATAATGTGCTTAAAAGCTATTCATCATCGTTATCACTATTTGAATTCAACATCCTCACACAATTCTCAGACAGTCAGCGACAAGCTGACTAGAAAAATGTATTTTAAAAGAATGAAATTGTGCATGTTGTACGTAGCTGTTGTGATGACGTGGCTGGAATATTTTTGGCATTTTCTTTTCAAATCATGGTTGTACAAATCTGTCGTCATGTCTAAGAGAGCTACAGATGAGTTCATTCGGCACTGCATTCATCATTACAAATGCAAGAAGTTGCTCGCTGTTGTTGCTGCTGCTGATGATGATCACTTGTTAAACTGATGTTTGCCTATTGTGCAATCAGCCACCTTCTCTCATTCTCAACTCATCTCTGAAAGTGTATTTTATGCACACATATTACGCCATCATTATCATAGATCATCATAATATTCATAATACACTAATAAAACCGTCCATCCAGCGAATACCATAAATATTAAACAGGCTCGAGGGTAGAGAGCGTGAAGCTCAAAGGCACATGTCATCGATCGTGAAATAGTACAGAACTTTTATGTTTATATCCACCTAAATATGCGTGTCATTTTAATTTCATTTTGTCCTCTGTAATCTATTTCTGTCGTTTCAACTTTTTCTGGTTTGTGTTTGCTCTCTTGTGGTGGTGGCGGTGGTGGTATTGGAGCCACAAGTAAAAAGAAATAGTTATTATGGTGAGGGAGGACAATTATGCATTCAAATTACGTAACTATCTCTCTGAGACCGTTTTTGGCAATGCATCTACTTACCAAAGAGTTTTGTAGTTGTAGTTAATATTTTTTTGCTGAGCAAACAAATATTATTTATTGCCATATTTATGTTTCGCTGCAGGAGAACATTGTGAGTTAAAGAGATAGTCATTTTCTATAAATGTAAACAGTACAACACCGCGCCGTGCTGTTTAAATTTATGTGTATCGAATAAATAATACAACGTGCTAACTTATGGAATCCTCGAAGCGAAGGAATCGTCAACGGTGTACATGTAATGTAGGTAGTCATCTTGTTAGTAGGCATCGGGGTTTCGTGTCAAGTTGATGGTGTGCTTACACTTGCACGGCAACAACGTGAGTACGTAGGCAATAAAAATGTGTGTTTTGTGTGTGAGTATATATGTGTGTGCGCACATAGAGTTTAAGTGCACTCACTCACCTATTATTCCTGTGATTGTCACACACAATACGTATGATGGTTATTCTGGGTGATGTGATGTGACGACGTCCTTTGTGAATACACGATGATGATGAAGTGCTGAAAGGTACATAAAAGATATAGAACACTTGACTGTCATTGTCCTCCTCGTCATACCACCACCGCACAGAGAGGTTTTTCTTGGAGCTTGTGCAAGGCTTGTGAGGGGAGCTGCACAGACAAGTCACTCTACTTAACTCACACAGCTACTTTTTCCAGAGGTAAATGATGATAAAGATGATACTTGACACGATTGTTGACACTTTATACCTTCCTCTTTGCCAGTTATATAAATCGCATTCTTTGTATAATTCTGCCTACTGGGGTAAGTGTATAATCTCCGTTGTACTTTGATGGCACTGCCAAAGAAGAAAGCAAAAAAGGGAGCTTTGGGCTTTGTTGAGCTCTTTAAGAATTTACAATCAGGATTCTAGATATATAGAGGAAATGACAACAGCGTAAGAGAAAAAAAGGAGGATGATTACCGTGAGATATAATAGCCATATGAAGGGAGACACCAGAGAAAATAGAAAAGACTCTGAGAATTCCTTTTCCTTATAGACAAAGAGGCTTAAAGCGTCGTCGTCGTTGTTTTCCTCGTCATCAGATTACTCCAAGGAATTGTTCCTGCGTTCACTCTGTGTGTTGCTTGAGAAGTCAACTTTGATCAATCAAAGAAGGATCAACTTTTGTATTATTACGTTGTTGTGAGTTGCACAAAACAAGAAAGGGAAAGGTTATAGTATGACGGAACCCTCTCTAAAAAAAGAAAAGAAGCCACTTCTTCATTGGTGTCATGTACAGAAAAAAGCTATAAATCAAGCTTCATTTCTACGTGCCCTTTCCTGTACGTTTCCCTTCAAATCTGGACTAATCACTGACACCCTAAAAATAACTTTTCCACGCTAACATTCAATTCAGCATTGAAGACAGCCTTGTATTTTTTATATCGGAGTTGAAAAAAAAAACAAAAATAGTTTCAACGAAAAGTGACAGTACACTAGAGAAGCACTGGGGATGACGACGATGATGCAATCAAAAGAGCACATCACGGCAAGCTTTTGAAAGAAATTATTGGAAGTTGTATGAATGAGCCAACCATAAAAAGTAGATAGACACAAGATAATTTGGTTCTCATTGCGTATCCCACGTTTTTTTGTCAACACGTTGATGTTTGTCACGAGACCTCTCAAACCGACCTTTTATTCGTGTATTTTCTCAGGAGTAGTTATATATAGAGTAATAATAGTATAACGATGAGGAAAATGGAAAAGAGAGAAAAACCTTTTTAGAAGACGACGTGCGTAGAAAGGAATGTGTGTCAACAAAAAATGGAAATAGGAATGCATGTTAATAATATTAATAACACCAACAACATTGGCCGTGATGCACAAATGCAGTACTTATGTGTGTGTTTGTGTTAATGTTCCAATTACCTCGTGAAAGACAAAAAAAGATGCAAACAACCTTGATGTAAAATTGAAGATAATTTCCATCACTCTTTCTACTGGAATGAATATTTCTCTTTCTCACTCCTCCATGCATTTTATATATACGCACTGCAGCTTATTTGTCAGTTATGTGTGTGTGATCCCTTGTCACTTCATGACATTATTACAAAACTTGATCTCATTTCGAGCTAAAAAATGCATGTAGAGTGTCTTCATACAAGCCTTGAGCGAAGAAATAAAAGTGCACAGTATTATTATTACCTCCTTGTAACTTTAGTATGTCTCTCTCTATATATTCTCACTTGTTCTTTTCTTTACATTTATTTTTTTGACGTGATAAAAGCAAATGATATGACAATGTCTCACGTAATGTCGTTTTCTTTTTATACTGCATAGCATTCTATGAAGATATTCTATGTAAGTGTATTTTGTGTAGGTATATGTACCTATTTACTGTAATATTGTAGACTCATCTCATTTTGTTTTCTAGTGTTTCACTCGTCGTCATTATCATCATTGTAGTCGTCGCACTCATAGCGTGCAAGTTTATTCATGCAATGAAACAGAAAGAAAAAAAGAGCAAAGAAAAATTTGTCTTTTTTGGGATCGGGTCGATTCACTTACTTTTATTTGCCTCTCTACTTTTTCTGTTTATTTCCCATTTCCATGCCGGATCTTTCAGTGTCGTCTTCCTTTTCTGCGGTTCAGAGGAAAAGAAAGGAAAGCACGGAAGTAGACTCTTATCTTGTAAATAAACCCTTGTAAGTAAATTAAGTTAAAAATTACTATCCCTTTCTACTTCTACCCCCGCTCCTGCTCATCATGCTATTTTGTGCTCGTCTTTTTTTCTTTTCCCAGCAAAAAACAGCTTGGGTTTTGTTAATAGCTTTGGCCTTTTCTTCCCCCTTTCGTTCTGCTGCTGCCAGTGCTGGTACCACGAGTATTACTTTACCCTTACGTTGTCAGTGATGCAGTTTCAAAAGTCGTATGTCGTGAAATATCATTGAAACAACTTTTTTTGAGACGTATTCACACAAGTGCCTCCAGTAGTCCTCCCTCAAGAGATAATTCGGTTTTTCCGTAGTTCCCCCATTCACCCTTTCCTACCGTAGTTTTCCATTTTTTCTTCTTTTTCCGTCTCTCTCGTTTTCCGCGTTCGTTTCATGATCCTGAACAACAGTGACAATAGCACGACCCAAGTTTTCTTTCAGTTTTAACTGTACCATCATCATCACTTTGATGGAAATAGTCGGATCTTATTCCAACGGCATAGGCATGTCACATTATTGAGCTGAAGCAAAGCTACAGGGAAACGGGTAGCAAAGTAACATCAGTCAGAAGAAGAGCACAGCACGTTTTTTCCGTCGCAAGGTCTTGCTACTGTCGTGTCTTCCACACCGACGATAATAATATGAGCTTGAGCTCTTTCTAGGCAGGCCAAATCAGACCAAAACACCCTTTGCGTTCTTGCTCTGCTCCATATTTTTCTCTTTTCGTTACAGTTTCAGGCTGCGTTGTAGACTAAGATTGGAAATTAGTAAAAATCTACTCGCTTCTCGCAAGACTCTCCTGTCAACTTTTGTCAGCAGCGTTAATGCGCATTCGGAGTGACAGTTGCGTTCATACTTTAAATTGGTTACGTTATTATACCACCACATTAATAACGGAGGATATACAGTGTTAACATGTCACTCCTCTTTTAGCGAGTACAACAACCCATTTTTTAAACGAGAATATAATATCAATAAGCCTTAAATTAGGTTTCTTTTGGGTATGAAGTCCACATTCTTTAATGTGCACACATGTTTTTTTTCTGGCATTACCATCATCCCTACATCATTCACTCCAGATTTGCTTTTCTTGTATTTTTTCAAGGGTAACGATTTAATCAGCTCATATTTTTAAAAAAACGTTCTCAATGTAAATACAAACACGAGCTCACATACCATCATAAAAGGAACAATATCCATAAATCGTAACTAATGTATTTTTCCACCCAGAAGTACGCTTCCCAACAAACGTACACAATACATATACTACATACAATCACGCGTGCGTAGACAATATATGATTCTGTAACATTCATTTAAAGTACCAACAAATAAATAGTAAATTACAAAATTTCTTCCATTCCGGAACTACGAACTTTCAATTTTTCCCAAGTCAAAACTCCACCAGCAATACTGTACTGTTGCCGGCTCTAGTACCTTTACGGCTACATACTTAAAATTATGTTGGAGAAAATTCCATTAAAACCCCGTCCAATTTTTTCCGCAATAAATACAATGACAAAGGCGATGAATGGAGCAAGCCATGATGCCATAACACATTATTACAAATTATTACAATGCGTCTCCAAACAATACCTTGGTATAAAAAAAGCGCGACAGAGGAGCTGACTGCAGACTTGAGCCTACACAATATCGGAGAATATAATAGTGGAAAGTATGTTGCGGATGGGCAATTCCAAAACTTGATAAAATATTACTTCATAACTTTAAGCCAGTGTGTAGTGGTGCAGTAGTGTTTTATGTTATTGTACATGGTACCAGCCAATTCCATGTCGAAAAAGTGGTTGGCATGCTATTCACATAATTTGAAACAACACAATGGAGAAGGCTTTATAAACGAGGTATACGTATGCCACAAAATACATATATACATACGTGAAAGGTATTTTTGTACGTTTTAAGTATATTTGATATACCGAATATGTTATTGTTTCAAGTTTTTTTCTTTGTACAATTTTATGCTTTTGGGGTTTTGCAGCCACTCGCTCTAGTCTTCCTCCTCAGACAGTTCGTCGTGCCCTGATATATTTATTGTAAACCTTACTAATGTGCTGTTGAAAATGTGGTTTAGTTTCAGCGAAGCAAAACACAAACCAAAGTAATTGAAGACGACAGAGCGAACTGTATAAATACACACGTCCGTTGTTGACGACGATGATGAAGTTGGTATCAAATATCCTTTCTTTTCTCCCTTTTCTCGTTTTCCGACAATACATGTTACTTTTTTCATCCCTGCTGTTGAGCTGTTTGACTTTGAGCATGTTGGCTAGACGCAGGTTTTTTTGGTGGCTCTAGTATTTATGGGTAGTACAACTGTCACTGAACCTGCTGGTTATTCCTCCAATTATTAATACGAGATATTACACTGTGGTTCACCGATATTATCTCTAGGTCTAGTCTAGTCACTACTTTCCAGGATTGATTAACAGTCTACCTGCTATTTATTTGATGCCAAGATATCACAGGGAAAAGGAACATTTTGTTTTGGCAAGTTTACTACCGCTAAATAGATAATATTGACAGCATGTGGCTGTTCTATTCGATTCATTTGATGTATATTGTATTGTTATTGTTGTGTAAGAAAATTGTAAAAAAAAAATCTTGGAATGAAATTGTAAAATGTTTACGTTCGTTTGGGTCATTCCACTTTCTAGAAATTAGATAGTAGCAAACCTACTTTTTTCTCGTGCTATGTTTTACGGATATTTTTGAGTATGGTCAGTCCACCTAGTTTATTCAGACTTGTTATTATTATTCTATTTTCATCAATGCTGGCCATGTTTACCTAACCTTCTTACCTTTTATAGTTTTAGCGTGCCCCTCTACGCTACACTTCCAATACGTGTCCTTTCAACATGAGATATACTACTTCATCCAGTTTGAATTAAGCAGTAGTTTCCAATTTACACAAGCCTCTGTCGTTCGGCTACTGCTGCAGTAGACTGATTGCAATTATTATTTCATAAAATTTCGTTTTGTACTGTTTTTGATGATGCTGGTTGATATGGCTTGTCAACATTGCATAAGTTAGTTGTCGGAAAAAAGCTTTATTTTTATTATGTGCAACAATCAAGTAGCAGTATTGCATGTTTCCTGACATGCACACGCTTTTGGTTACGTACATTATGAACCCTCAACCCTACCCAAAATTGCTTCGTTTTCCCTTCATCATAAATAATTGTTTTTTTCAGACTTGTGACTTTCTATGCAATAATATTACATTACTTGAAAAAGTTGGCAGAGTAATTGAAGTAATAATAACAGCCGTACACTCCCGTTCATTTTCATTTTGTTCTTTTTTTCTTTGGTTGTGTCCGACGTTTCGTGGCATGTGTTTGTTTCTGTCGTCTGAAACACAATATGAGCTCGTAATTTTTGCCGGTCTGATCGTGTCGTGGTGATCGGCCTTCTTGATGTTGTTGTTATAATGTAACATTATACTGTAATGCCATGTATATTATTGTTCTCGTCATCACTCTGATAAATATAACCATTAACTTTCGGCGCTGTCCAAAATAGTGTCTACTAGAGAAACAGTGTATAGAGAAAAAATAAAAACTCCATACAAAATTATCTTCCTCTACTTACTAGTATGTTGTGTTATTCTTGGCCGTAGTAGTATATTACTCAGAGAATGACAATTTTCAGGGGATTTATTATGTCCGGGGAGACCACTCCGAATTGTTATGTTCCTCTCCTCGAAATACTTATTGTCAGAACCAAAATATCTGATAGATACAATGGAAACCCGGTAATAAAAAGGCAGCTTTATATTTTCTCTCTGTCGCCGTTTTCGTCACGGGCAGCAGCAATTCCATAAAACAAGGGCATTCTGTACTGTACTGTGGGACCACGGATGGTTCTTGCATCACAATCAAGCATGTAATATTTATGTATGGAACAGACAAACTCTATGTGCTATACCTTTCCATATACAAAGTTTCTCCAGTATACCTTTGCATTCGTCCTCTTCATTGTTGTGATTACTAAAGCTCAGAGACACAAAGAAACAAGTCTATACGAACATGTACAAAGGTATCACACTCTGTATATTCCATATAGTACGTATGAAATTTCTCGTTTTTCAGACACACCGAGAGAAAGAGTGACTCATTTTCTCGGGAAAATAGAGACGAATGGAAAAACCCATATTGATCCCATTTTCACAGTGAAAAAAAAGTTTTTACCAACCTTCCAGGCAGGGGATCACACCGACAACATCATACTGCTTTTCACACAGAGGTAGCAAAGTAGCAGAGCAGTAACGGCAGCGTTGCCGGTGGTTTTTTATTGTTGTTGATTTGTGTCTACTACAACATACAACTTGCAGTATAATACAAAAAAAAAAAGAAAACACAAAAGATTGTGCTAGGCAGATACTTACGTAGAGTATATTGGAACAGTCTTTTTTGAACGCATACAAAAAATAAGTAACAACATAACCTACTACAATACATTTTCCTTTTGTGTATGCAGTCATATAGTTTGGAATTGTAGCAACTTTTGATGATGATGGCACTATTACATTTGGCACTTCTTTGTGGCGACGGTGGACTGGTACGATGCATGCAAATTATAATTTGAAAAGAGTACATGTACTGCAGTCGGCATGTGTAGTGTGTTTTTTTTTCTTTCTGGATAGAAATGGAAGAGTCTGTACTATTTTAGTCCAACGTTTGTAGCGCATATGTTGATCCTTTTATGTAACTGATGATGATAATGACGTGAACAGCGCGGTGTTGTTTAGCTACTGCTCCGTGTAAAAACCATGGTAGAGTTTTGTTCAAATAGATCACATTGATACGGACAAGTCGCGGTTATTTACCCAACGGATATATTCACTGGGTAAAAAAAGCCGGTAAAAGTTTTTGACGTTTGAATGCATAAATATATAAAGTATATATGATGGAGGATAGTTGTGGTAGCGCAGCGTTGCGTGTGTCCACGATCATCCTTCGCAGCCAGCCTTTCTGAAAGCTACCTAACGTTGCACACATGTTCGCTCACATGGATAGAGAGAAAAAAGCAGTGTGTAGGGAAATAGCTACACTTAGGTATACATACCGAAAGGATTTTTGTCCACGTATAAAAAACTGTTTTCGGGACCGACAGAAGCCTGTGTTGTAATACTAACTAAGTAAACTTTTGTCAGCGAGAAGAGAGGAAAGGCTTTGTCCAATTTGGACTGAAACTAATTCTTTTTATTTTTTCATTGCGTAATGCCCGTGCAAACTCACCAGGTTTTTTTCATTTTTTTCCTTTTCAAACCATAAACTTTCTCTTTTCAGTCAATTGACCCAATCAGCCATGTTATATTATTTTCATTGTTTTCCTTGATGAATATTTCAAGCGAGCTGGGGAGAGTTACCATATTGGAAAAATGGAAAGCTTTTTTCATATTCTGACAGACGGATATCGTGTTGTACATAATGCATGGTGGTGGTGGGTGTGTTTCTCATGGCAGGCCAGGGCTAATGTCCCTTCCAGCATAAATTGCACACACAAAGAATAAGTACTTCGAGAAAAAAACAACCACAGTCGGCTGTCCACTACCATCAGAGTGAAAATCGTGGGGTAGCGGAGGTTTATTTGACGTGGGCAATTCACTTCACTTATTTAAATTGTGGAACACTGCAGCAGCAGCAGTGAACATTGTCTGCATTCATACATTTTAAAGTTATTATCATTCAGCTAAAAGTAGCTCCAAAAATGATTACTAGTAGTACCAGTACCCCCGCATGTAGGATTGTATTAGTCGTAGTATCCAGCTAGAGAGAAAATAAAACAACAAAAGTGAACTTCATTTCACTTTCAATTTTACTTTTCATTTCCTTTTCACCAACTCAAAAAGTATTAAAGGTTTGTCCCGAATAAACGACAAGCGTCCTATTATACACGCCATGTGAATAATCTGCCGCTGGATATTTATTATTATACTATACATATAGACTCGTTTGTATTGTTCGAGTAATAACATCGTTTAGATATTATATTTTAAAGATGTATACACTGTAATACAAAAAACACGCAGTGTTTAGAATTCACTGGTTTTATGAAGCTCATGTCTTTCACTTTCTTGTCATTTGTGACAATAAGGCAAGTTTCAATTTTACAACTTTCCCCTTTTCCAGCAGACTTGGCATCATATCATAACATCAGATCACACAGCGGATATTATGCCTTCCAGTCTCATATTAAAGGGATAACAATATAATAAATATTTAGGCATGCATGTGTGAGTATTTTTAAAACTACTTACCCAGATGAAAGTTTTACACGGGCACGTTGTTCCTGCTGCTGCTACCCAAGAAAAAAAATGATGTGATGTGTTGCAACTCGTAAGGAATAATAACAATAAAACATGAATTCATTTCGTTACTTTCTTTATTTCAATACCCAAAGTAGTATATGTACTGTTACGGCTTCTTTGTCAAGCTAAAAGAAAAGGAACGGCTTGTCAAATGAGTTTGTTTGCATTGTAAGTCTTCTTGATTGTGCAACAATAGTGTAAATAATTTTTCCTTCTGCACAAGCGTCTCATTTTCTAACTACTTCTTTTTTCATTGCCGAAAAAAAGTTTTTCCATTTTAAAAATAGATGTACACTACGACGCTTTCTGAGTTTTGTTCTGTTCCTTATTGTGCGACGACATTTTATGCACGCTCCTTCCGGTTACTGTTTCCTTGATATGAATTTAAGAGCACTTTTTAAGATCTGGCAGAGTAGAAAAAAGTTGGGCTTGCTCTTTTTATATGGAATTTTCGACATGCAGTTTCCTTGATATGAATTTAAGAGCACTTTTTAAGATCTGGCAGAGTAGAAAAAAGTTGGGCTTGCTCTTTTTATATGGAATTGTCGACATGCTGATGATGCGCTTGAAACTTGATTTCCTTTATTCGTTTCGCCGGTTATTTGCAAATGGAGAGCGAGAGAGAGAGAAAGGGGGAAAAGTGCTAGGGAACTTGGATGTGTAAAAAGCTTTCACACATTTGTGTAGTCTTGTAGCCAGTCTGCCTGTCGCGTTAAACAAAAATGTATACGCTTGTATTTATTTTTTTAGTATTTCCCAGGATTATAAAGTTTCATTCAATTCATTTTCAAATAATATTAGTTTTTGTCGGGTTGTGTCTTCTTCATCCTTGGCTTGCTTGCGCACACGGCTCGACACATAAGGTACATTTTTGTACATAACATTCCATCTACAAACAATAATATATATCCTTTTAAGACACACATACGGGGCTTCAGGGCTCATAACATTTTATGTCTTTACTTCTTCCGTCGGCTGTTTCAGAAGCTCGTAAAGACACAAAGTTATGTGCAAGCAAAAGTAAGAAAAACTGGCAAAATGCATTTGCTCCATTCGACGAAAAAATATACTATAAGATATTGTGCCGAGCACAAGTTTTCTGCTTAAAAATGTGTAGACGCGAGTATAAGCTAAGGACGAAAAGAAAAAATAGAAAACACAACATGACACTTTTTACAGTTGTAAAAATGTGGTATGGAGTGTTACACCAGTATTTACAGGGGCACCAGGGGTTAGTAAAACGAAAAAAGTTTTTGTATAATATCGTCTGCTTCTCTCTTTCTCCTCGAGTACTGGTGGTGGGGAGATACTGATGCGGCGGTGGTGACGCAATCATGCAGCAAATTTATTGTGAAACCTACTAAATGCAATAACAGCTAGCTAGTATAAATATTTTATATTATAACACAAAATATATTTACATGGTGTGTATCTGTAATGCACCACGGGTGTTACTGGTTTTCCATTCGCTGAGAGACAGTTCCAACTCCCAACTATGTATATATGTATAAATGAAATGTCCTCTTAGTAAATCAAATTATTGCTGCCAAAAAAGTCAAGTGCTAATTATCTGGATGTAGCAAAATGGTGTCACCAANTATATATGTATAAATGAAATGTCCTCTTAGTAAATCAAATTATTGCTGCCAAAAAAGTCAAGTGCTAATTATCTGGATGTAGCAAAATGGTGTCACCAAAAAGGTATGAGCAAGCGGGAGGAAAGTTTCATTTTTCTGATACATTTTTGTGTAGTGATCATCAGCACTAAAATTCTGCATCGGCAGGGACATTCCATGTAAAGAAAAAAATGGCAAAGTAAATTAAATTCACAGAGAGGACGTCGGGTGTTATGCAGGATTTACATGATGTCTAAATTTCTTGTCTCTGCACATACTTATTTCCACAGTCACATTTTGCAATTTACGACAACGTGAAATTGAAGTGGACTGTCTTGTAAACATGCGCATACACACATTTTAGTTGAATGGGTGTTTGGATTTGGAAAGAACAAGCAAAATCCTGAACTTACTAAACTACCACCACCTATGGGCTTTTTATGTGTAATATTAAGTAGAAACAACAAATATATTGATTACACATGCAGCTATAAATAAGTTCTTGACGAACGAAAAAATACGAGTGTGCTGCTGATTTTTATTATTATCAGAGTAGGGGCTTCATTTTGAAAAAAAATTTACATGCAATTCAATCAAAGACATAAAATACAGGCATATTCGCCACCATGAAAAATGAAGCCTATATGCAGTCTGGCATGTTTCTTATTTTTTTTTACTTGCACGACCATGCAGTAAATAGGGACGTTGTATATACATATGTACCAGTGCAAAGTGCAATACTACATGTTGATGATAAGCGATGGGGTGCATGCGTTCGTGAAAATACCGCATCGACGTGCCTAGTTTTGAAGAGGGCAATTTCGTGTAAACATTCATATTTCATGATGGTGGTAGGCGAACGTAAAAAATGTGCTGATGATAGAATACTGCTCATGGAACTACTATAACAGAAAAAACTGAAAATATAGTAATATTTTTCATGAGCATCGCATCGTAAATGAAACATTTTTTCTAAGTTAAACAGCTATTCTCCAATCTCCATATGCATGGACTATGGACCCATCAACTAATTTTAGACCATGCTTGCATACAAAGTACAAAAATGCTTTACGTTGAAACTTTTGTCTTCTTTGGACAAAAAAGTCAAAGTACATGCTCGTATCGGATTATTCCATTTGACTTCCAGGAAATAGCAACCCGGCCACAATGGGCAAGCCAAGCAGACTAGGACAATGTCCGTTCATATCTGTCTTGGCAGGTTTGTTTTCTTGACAGCGCCACAAGAGCTGATAGCTTATTTATATAACACAAAGCTCAAAAGCGTATTTTATTATTATCGGTCTTAACAACAACAACAGTCAAGCCCAAAGTTTGGGGAAAATCATGATTGCTTAAACGTTTTCTGTGTAACCTTCTGCAGTAATGTCTCCTCACTTTTCGTTTCGTATATCCTTGTCGTCAGCAGGAGTTTCTTTTTCACTGTCCCCCTATTCCAAACATTGAAAGATAGCAGTATTTTCCTAGAAATGTTTTTTTGTTTGTGTCCAGTTAGTCCAGCACGACGTCAAAGGCAGTTATTAACAGGAATTTATAATAAAATAATGCGCTTTCTCAGCAAGGAGTAATGTCTATGCTTATGAGTACATGGCATGAAATAATCAAAAAAATTGACACAATAATTAAGTCTGACTCATCACACTTAATTCTGTGAAAAAACGCGAGTCTGACATTTTATAAAAAACGAAAAATATCACATTGATGTCGTTCGTCGCTTCATTTGTGGTGCTTCTGTTTATTTTAGTGGCTAGGGGGTGCTGCAATGACATTTTTATTGAACGTACGTACTCTTTCTTTAAAAAAAGGCGACGACCGACAGAAACAAAATACGGACAAAAAATTAACCAATACAGACAAGGGAGAGCGGTCTACTTCAATCACTTTCTGGGAAACTGTTCACTCGAAAAGGAAAAATAGGCACGAGCCATGCCCCATTACTACTACCCATATAATATTCTGTTGGTTTTGTCAGGACGTCACTAGCCTCTTCAGCAAGTCCTACATAAATTATACCAAGGTACATAACGTATGTTTTGACGATACATTACCTATTTGGAACCATATGGCAATGGTGGCAGTGTGGTAGTGTAGTATTTCTTTTTCAAAGCATGCCATATGCGTAAACTGCTATGCTAGAAACCGACGCTTTGAACATAATACTAAATAGCAGGATGAACCTCAACTCTCTCAATGATGTGTAGTAAATTTTTGGGGTAATCTCATCCATCTTGATCATGACAAAGACCTGCGTTTTAGTATGACAAGGAAACCCCTTGTAATGTCTTTACAAAAAATTGTTGGATAGCTACTGGGCCAGGTGTAGCAGAAAGTGATTACTTGACAATATGTAGGTTTTATACGAGAAAATAAAATTATCTGATGCAGCCTTCTGGCATGGAAAGACTACTCTATACGATGGAGATCTATGACGCCTATGGCTGTAAAAATGTGATAAATACGTATCAGATTAGACAGGTCTTTGCGTGGGCATCCATAGGACAGCAAGAGAGACAATTGTAATTAAAAGTTTTGAAAACATTTTAGGTATTCAGAAAACATCTTAAATATGAGATATGACTGTCGCACACGTTACCAATTTTACGGTAGCGACACGAGTCTACCTTTGTATTTGGGTCAAGCGTCCCTACGTCAGTTTTATATGTAAAGAAATAATTTTTTCAAAAAAAAATCTTTAAGTACGACTACCGTTAAACGAAATTCGAAATTATCTTTTCTCAACATCTTGGAAAAATATTTTGGTACTCGTCACTTTAAAAACGGTCGCTAGAATCTACTCTCCCATTTTCCATTAAGAAATACGAAGAGATAATGAAAAAGACCAACGAAATGAC
>JAHZNB010005684.1:0-68859 GCA_027744295.1 Callyntrura guangdongensis
GTCATTTGTCTTTCTCATGTTGTTATATAAAGCAAAGCAATATTTCTATTCAAGAAGCTCGTCCGGCGCAATTTCTGTATTTATTTAGGTACACGAGCATGCCGCTCCAAATCCCGAATCCCGAATGCATTTCTCAAATAATCTTTGTAATTATATCATTGAACTTTTACTATTTTGGTTGGTATGTATGTATCTGCGTCGTAAAAGCTATTACAGAAATGTCAATAATACGCACGTCAATGATGGTGGTTTTGAATAATTTGTACTCAGTTTTAATTTTTTGGCGTGGCACCAGCCATAATACGTTGCTTGTCGTTGAGATAAATTGTTGAGTATTGTATTTATCTCGCTAGCATCTAGGCTGATTTAATCATTTCAACAGAAGCAAAATAAAATCTTATTTCCTTGTCGCATTTTTTGGTTATCGTCAAGTAATATTGAGCTGAGCTCAAGTTCTTTTTTTATCACATGCAAAGTAATTTGTGGCTGGGATACTATCATAAAGCAAGACAACCTGCAAGCAATTATGTGTAAGAAAGGCGGAGGAGTGGCGACGTGCAAGTGGAGAGCCCAGTGTTTTCCAATTAGACCATTTTCTAATTAATATTTAATCATTTCAACAGAAGCAAAATAAAATCTTATTTCCTTATCGCATTTTTTGGTTATCGTCAAGTAATATTGAGCTCAGCTCAAGTTCTTTTTTTTATCAAATGCAAAGTAATTTGTGGCTGGGATACTATCATAAAGCAAGACAACCTGCAAGTAATTATGTGTAAGAAAGGCGGAGGAGTGGCGACGTGCAAGTGGAGAGAGAGATTTCGGATGAAGACTGGAGACACTAGCAAACACAGCATAATAGCTTGTCTCACGGTCACTCTGTGAATTTGTAATGAAAAATCCCAAGTGTTCGAACAAAATGTATGCTATTTTGCATAATTCCAGCGAGTGTCAGAGAATGTCAAGTAGTTTTTTGTACACATGGCGTCCCTCAACCTGTTATAGAACTTACTTAAACCCCAAGTGGATAATAATCCACTTGGGTTCCTAGCAAATCGATTAAATTCATTTAAGCGTTTAAAAAATCAAAAATGGTTAAAAGTTGGTATTTCTCCCACAAAGTGTTCAATTGTACCTTTGCAGACGTAATTGTTTCATCATTAATTTACAGTATACTTTTTTTCTTTCAGGAATCACCTTAACAACAATTCACTGGTAACATTGTCACACCACAAAAAAAGAATATGCAAGGTTCTGTCGCCATAATATCTCCCAATTCAGTCACCATGGAAAAAGCTGTATTTCCCTCGAAATTCGGTTTGAGCTTAACCAGTAGAAGTGTTCTTCAGAAAAGTACTGCCAGCAACACCTGCGGTAGTACTACCTCCGCTACAGCTCGTTGCCTATTTGGCCCCCCTGATCCAATACAAGCCAAGAACTTGGTAAGGGAAGTGGAACTCCAGAATGCCCTCAACTTTGGCAAGCGCTTCAACTTTGACATCATCATCGGAGAACCCTTTCCATCTGCCAAAAAGATAAAATTGAGCCACACGACTGGCGAGGAGTCTGAAGAGGAGAATGATAGAGACATGAATTCAATGAACGAAGAGTGTGACAATAGTGGTTACATTTGGACCCATTCTTATAACCAAGACTACATGGCCAAATGCAATAAACATGCGGTCATCAACACGAGCACCAGACGACCTAACTGTCAAGCTGCAGTGTCCCTTCTTTTTGCTCCAATCATACATTCCAATCATGCATTTAGTTCCTTCAAGTCGTCAAAGTCTGCTGCCACAAGCTCCCCTCAAGAATCTCCCAACTCGCTTTCTACCGAACAGTCCGAAACATCGCCTGGTAGCAGTCGCGCCGTCTCAGCTCCGTCTTCTCCCCTTGATGCTGTCGTTGTGGTGGAAACTAACAACAACAATGTTAGCGAGAAGAGAACTCAATCTTTTGGGGTCGTCGTCGAAAAACGACATAACAGAAATAATTCCCATTATCACAGTCATCACCATCATCAACCATCTGCCAAAAAGTCCTCCCTCTTGGCTGCTCATCACATTCTCACCAAATACACAAACCGTGTAGTCAAACAAACTGTGATGAAGAAACCACGAAAGTCCATAATCACAGGTAATTTACACAATACCACCAATACATTAAAATGCATATTTAGGTCAAGCTTCTTGCAATTTTGCTCATCTCGCGTCCACCTTGTTTTTTTCGCGTGCAAATAGTCCGCTTGCTTTCTGCTGGTCATCCTAGCCTGGCAACATCATTACATCATTATCGTCACGGTCATATCCTAAACCATGTGCAAATAACGCCATACGTTTTACCGCTTCTAGCACAACCTTTCTTTATTATTAAGTGGCGAACTCACTTATTTTTAACGTTGTTAGTCCGTCCGTCTGTTCAGACGATAATTCGAAAATGGGTTCGAATTTCGAAATTCTGTTTTCCCCAATCAGTTCCTCATCCTTTAAACTACACCCATTGTGATTTTGGAGTTTACATGTGATGCCATGAAGCGCACACAGGTCTTCAAAGGTAACACAGTGGTAACTAAACTTAGTAACGCGTAGCATCACATTTTTTGCCAAATTATCCTGCTTTTAAGTTTGAGCTGCTGCTGTTGCGCTGTTATCGTGGTTGTACAGTTTCGTTTTTTTCCTAAAACACACTACTGGCCTACTTCTCGCCTCGCTTATTTATTCCAGAGAGAGAGAGATGGGGATGATATATGTGTTGGCTTTTCCACGCACAGCCATTTCTGCAATTTATAAGCAGCATCGGCGTATTATCCAAAATAGAAAAAAAAACTAGTAAATGGTTTAAAAAGGAGTGAGCGACGACGGAGAGACTATAAAAGAGTACGTACCCGAGCATCTACATGCGTCGTCGAGCATTCAAGCATACTTTAATGGGATTGATGATGATGATGATAAAGAGTATGGTGAATCAGACAAGGATTTTTGATAGCACAAATGTGTTGAATGGGAAAGGAGCAGCAGCAGTCCGCCAATTTTTTTGTAGGTGTATATAGTATAGAGCTTGTGACATTGTTACACTATTTTATTTTAAATTTACAACGCCAACTATTTGAGTGGTCAGTGTGCTCACTTCATGGTATGTTGGTGTGGAAAGCTAACAGATATTGGGCACCTTGCACACATTGGCGCCTGTGTCTGTTGTCGTGATGTTCGGTAGCTAAAGAAAAAATGGCAACTTTTTAAGTAGGATTCTTATTCACTTGTTAATAAGCAATAGGCTAATAGGTAAATAATTTCCAAGTATTTCTGTCTTGCGTGTGCATGTGATCCAGAGGTTGGTAAAATCTGGCAAGTAATCCTCCATGCCCTATTGTAGCCGTAGCAGAAACATTCATCATCGTTAGTTTCGTTTTTAATATCACATTGCTTTACCCTTGCCCTATAGACCTATAAAAGTAAAACTGTGTGTAATGTTACGTAATCATTATCATGCATGGAGTGGCATACATTTTCCAGTAAGTAAATCCAAAACTTACTAAGTACTATTATCATCTACTAAACCAAACTGCTACCACCTGTGGAGCAGGCGTACCTTGATATCATGCTTGCATTAGTGAATGTGTCTTTCTTTAGCCAAGTGAAGCTAAAGAACCGCATTACGTAGCTGAAGCATTTTCAGCTTGTATTGAATTTTGGTTGTATTGATTGTCTGTCCATGAACGCTCACCTGTCCATAACTTTTGACCGAGTTTGACCAAATTTGACACAATGGATCATTGGGGTCGCAGTTTGCAAGGTAAAGTTTGGGCCCGATCGGTCAAACCCCAGGGGGCAGTGGGGGTTCAAAGTTTTTCATGTATCCTTATATCCTAACGTATCGTTATATCCTTTCTTGTTGAAGTTTGTTGAGGATTATCGGTGGGGGCCCTTATATCATTCATTATATATTCTTCTATTCAGCTACGTATTCGATATCGCTTGCAGTAGGATATTTGTATTAAATAGTAGAGAGGGATGACGTTTTATGTAGGAATGAGACTAAGAAGCATAAAGTCATCTTATTCTTTTGTTGATCTTATTGTTTCTCTATTATTCTCTTTTTTTATACCAAGCGTGTGAGGATAATAAAACTACGAGGAAAGAAATGCTGGACAGGAGCGTTTAGCGTATTGTTGTTGTTGTTATAGGGCAGGCGAATGACGTTTTTGGTGTGGCAACCACGCGGTTGCCTTGCATGCGCTCATTATAATAGTGGCAGTGGTAGTCTTCGTTCGTAGTAAACAGTTTTTGGAGGGTAACAACTTTCGCATCTCTTGTCTTAACTATTTTGCTCATGCTTGTGGCTGTAGTATGGATGATGATGACGATGCTGTTGGCTTGCTGCGTCTCTTCTTACTCAACTCTTCTCCCCCAGATATATTCAAGCCAAGTTCAGGATCAACAACGGCATGTCCTGAAAGCATGCTTTTGGTACACATTTTTGTAGTAAATGTAATTTAGGATTATGTGAAATGAGCAACCATGAGCGTACAAAAGAAAAAAACCACAACTGTTGCTCTTGTTTTGGCTTATTTGCTGATAATCTCTTTCACGCATTTCATTCTACTTTTATACACACTTGCTTGGACGGTGCAATAACAACACTTGTTCAAAGTGAATGTTGAAAAAGAAATGAAGCTGTGGACCTTGAATATTATGGGACCTTGAAACAAGTTAAAGTAGGCAAACATCACATCAGGAGAACGACGACGACGATGATAATGGATGCAGCAGGCATGCCGAAGCATGATCAGTTTTATATTATTTGACGACGACGAGAAGGGAAAAAGAAGCGGTTTAAAGTTTTATTTTGTCTTCGTGCTTAGCATTTGGTGTTGTTTGCGCGATAGAATAAACTGAAATTGATATATACAAATTGTGTGAAAAGCATTTTTGTTGTTGCCTGCATTTGCTCGTTTGCCGCTTTTTCTTTCCACAAAAATATTTGCATATTAGTTGTTTTGCTTATTATAAAAGTAGTAATAGCGATTGATTCCTTGTATGGAACACAAGACAGTTGTAAAGATTATATATACTAAATTTTCTGTGTCTTTTTCTTTTTTAGATTACTTGCAAATGAAGAGAAGGAAGGCCAACAGTCAACACGCTGGGAAGAAGCAGTAGAGAGAATTCTTACAACTGAAAGTGAAATAGAGCCTGAATTAAGTCAAATATATAAAAGAAATATATATTATATATATGTATATGTACAATGCAAAGTTAAGTTGTATTTGAGCCATAGAATACTGTAATATTTATAAAAAATACTATAAGATTTATAAATGAAAGCAATAATGATTTGACCTCTATAATAATGTAGCTTTTTATTCACCTTTCAAAAAATACTTTTTGAATCATTTCTAACCAAACCTACTGAAGGTTCTTTTAAGCGTGGATTATGAATGTCATATTAAATTTGACTGTGTAGGTTGTATATCCACAGGGAATTGTCAACAGTACAGTAACAATTATGTGAATCCCCACAAATATCCAACTGCTACTATGTACGTACGATGGAATTTGCATACTAAGACAGAAACGGACTTGACATCCATTAGTCATAATTTTCTTATTTATATCAAAAACAATAAACATCATTTATTTGAAACATACATACATGCGCATTTAAAACCGTTTAAATTAAAAATAAGTACATTACTTTATAAACAATATTATTTTACTGTACAGTTTAAATCATAACTTTCGTTTTCAAACCATAATCTCTAAATAACAGTCGATAATCCATGACAACTAAAATACCGCACCGTAAATATTAATTGGTCCTTCTCAAATATTCGATAAAAATGTTCCTTCCAGTTCAGAATTGTCTACTGCTACTGCGTTTTGTATTTTTCCCATTCTTCTCTATCAGCAGCAACCCGAGGGCCCCAGTCTTGTGTGGGACGAAATGATTGTTTTATTCGCTGCAAAGTTACAATAGAAGTCAAACTTGCTGCTGTAATCATTGTAACTTGAAGATGAAACAGGACATACCTCAACAAGAGTCCCATTTGACTTATAAATTGCATAAATGACTCCTGCGGGTATAAATAAGAGACACGCAGCTGCGAGAACCCATCCACATGCTACAAATAGATAAAGAACGTTTCTAGCAATTCTTTTAAAATACAACTGTACCATAAGTACAAAGTAATAAGCATTTTCGAAAACGAGTAGTAGAAAGTAAGGGCTATACTCAGGACGATTTTGTCCTTCAAATGGGAAATGTATCCCGTTATACATGGAAAGTATGGCAAAACGTTATTCCTCATGTACGGTACCTACAGCAAGCCACGATTGTACATGTCACATGTAGGTTGAATATATTCACAACAGATATCTGCGGTTTTGCCTTGTTTACATAGTACAGCCATTAATTTTTACTATGAATTTTTCTAAAACATTACCTATAGCAGCGGCTGGGAAAACAATCCCGTTGTGCTTCAATGGTTCTGCCGTTGCCAGCGAGTACACCAGGATCACAGATAATACAACAGGAATTACTAGCCCCCAACAAATTTTCCAGTACCAGTTTAATTTTTTAATGCTAAGCATAAACTCAATGTCACGACAGATATTGTTTAGTCCGTAAAACCAGCATATTCCAATGCACTCCAAAGTCGCCAGCACATAAATGGTGAAGGTACCACCATAGTAGTCCACTAACGTAAGAACAAACTGTCCACCTGGGGTGACGTACACCAATCCGAAGAGAAATCCAAGCAGACATGAGAACAAGGTGACGTAAAATTTGGAAAATTTCGGAAACTGATCGCATATCACGGTAATCACAGCCATTTGCCAGGATACAGCGCTACCAACGCCAAGAGTGAATAACATCAGGAAGAACAGGCAGGCAAACAACTGGGGTACAACGGTAAATCTAGCAATCGCAGATGCGTAACTGACAAAAACCAGCCCAGGGCCACTGTCGATAACCTGTGAGATTTCTTTATCCAATTGGAATGCCAGATTTCCCAGAATTGAGAAAACGGTAAGCCCAGCTAAAAAACCATGATAGAAGCATATGAGCACAGAACATTATTCGTATGCCCTAAACGTTAAAGTACTCTTCTTGTGCATCCAATCCGTCGACAAGCTCATCTTTTTATCTGTAACCACTGTTTTTGTAATATATATCAGGGCAATAAACGGGAATATCGAAATATGGGAATATTACCTAAGAAAGAAGTGAAAGTATCGGCCAGACTAACGATCATTGCGTCACGATGTACATTGTGACGGAAAGGGTTGTATGATGCGTACATAATGATGGGACCTGCGAACATTTAAAAATTACCATTATGTAAAACATTGCAATTAAAACATTGTGACTGCTGTTTTCTAATTGGAAAATTAATGTACAGATTGTCAACATGCATCAGTCAACTTTCCGTGCATGGAATTATGCATTACCAAAACCAGTTGACAATGAAAAAAAGCACTGGCCAACTGCCGCGTACCATACCTGAAAATCAGCGAACGTACTATTAAGTTAAGACGAAAAAATGAAACAGTGAATTCGTGTATTAAAATTTTAGTGCTATTTTACATTTGGGTCGTAGATACGGTGCCATTGGGGCGTAATGAAGTACTTAATTCCGTCCCATGCACCCTCTTTGGTACATCCCGTTATAAGCAGGATAAGAAGAACCACGTACGGGTAAATGGCTGTGAAGTAAGCTACTTTGCCAGAGCTCTGGACGCCTTTGACAAGGGAAAAGAAGACAGCTAACCAGGATGCCAGCAAACATAAAGAGAGTCGCCATTCAGGATAGCCAATTCCGTCTACAATATCATCCTTTTGCTGAAGCACTTCTTTTCTGAAAACACAAGTGAAATGAATGCAAAAATATTAATGTTAAGAAAAATAATGCATTGATTAATGTCAAATGTCTTCTGTTGTATATCCTTACTCAAAATACAGCTGTGGTAAGTTAATTTTGCTATTGTTTGCCAATGTTGCATTAGCCATGATATTGCACGTCTCCACCCCAGCCCAGCTGGGGTCACACACTGCCCATGGCAGTTCCGACTGGAACGAGGCGAAAAAGTAATAAACGGTCAGTGCCATCACAGAACAGTAATACGTAACCACGCAAAACGAACTAAGGGCAAAATCGTGTAACTTTTAATCTTGGCTTAAGTCGGGTTTAACCCGTTGCCGTCCAAGCCGTGGTACAACTGTCCGCGGTAATTTGTCCGGTCATGATGGGTAATCAGAGTTATTATGTTAGTGATATTGTAAGTTCAGATATTGATATCCCATACATCCTGGTACCCGAATAATGTTATTGGTAATCGGACGATAAATATCGGGGTTCAAAAATTGTGAAATCAGGTCACAATCAAGACTAAATTTTCATGAAATTATAGAGATTACTATGGAATTTTACTGCATTTTGCTGATTTTTAGGGAAATTCACCGCATTTCATTGAATTTTACCGAATTGCATCAAATTTCACTGAATTTTACCGAGTTTTATTGAATTTTATCCAATTTCACTGAGTTTCATGAAGTTTCCATGAATTTCATCAAATTTTACTGAATTTGTTGCTTTTATTGTTTTTAGTTTTTTGCAACTTTTTTTAGAAAATACATGAAATTCGATGAAATTCAAGGAAATTACATAAAATTCGGTAAAATTTGATGAAATATAGTAAAATTCAGTGAAATTACATGAAAATCAGTGATCAATGAAAGACGTATTTTGGGTGTGCCTACAGTTACATAGTTGTACAACAGCTTGGCCTCTAACCGTCGCAAAAACACTTGGTATGTCTAGAGTTAAGACTGCTTTTAGCAGTCTTAAACCCGACTTAAGCCAGCAAAATCGTGTAAACGATTCCAACCAGAGCGTAGATCCAAATCCAACTCCTTTGAAAAATGGTGACATTTCCCAGCACTTGACCTGGCCATACGAACAAGGAGATTCGAGACCAGGTTTGCTGTCAACCTTGTCCCCTTGAGTCGGACCACTGTTGTCTCCTGGGGTCGAGGTAAAAGTAGTCGTTGATGCAGATACCGGTTGTAGAGAAGACTTGCGGTAGCTGGAGTTATTGTTTGGGGAAGGCATAGTAATTCTCTCCTCCAGCGCAATGTGACTGCTGCTTCCATCATCAACAAATGCCGAGTTGTCAACACCGCCATCACTCCAATATGTTGCGGTTCCCCCGATTCCGTTATTGATCTTTGCCATTGTAGGTAAGCTTTTTCACTAGTGCATGTGGTGAATTTTAAAGTAGCCTAAAATGAGCAAATTATAAAACGTAAGTCACTTCAGCCACTCACTTCACCAAACAAAAGCAGTATCTAATGAAACGATTATTTAAAACATAATTCAATTAAATCGAAAATAAACCTACATTATGACCACATCAAAATCACATTAAAGATGTTATTGCTGCACATCTATTGATGCTGCAAGTCCATACAATAAATAATATAATTTTTTGATATGAACAATTTCTCTGCTTTACACACACTGTAAATTTAAAATTTGCTTTGGCACATTTCAGCGGGAATGTTACACTTGCATTATCCTCATACCTGCATGAAATTAGTACAATATCTGCCGATTTACTAAAATTCGACATTCGAAAACGTGTGGAAACAGCAACACGAGCACTTCCGTTGATCAACAACGTTACTAACGGCAAATGCACTTTGCACTGAAACAGAAATAACTAAAAGCATCTCGTGTAACTGAATAGTACATGCACTGATCACAGTAATAGACAAGCATAGATAGAACTCCCCAACAGAAATGCAATAAGATGTAACATTTGTTGGCAACTGGCAACAACGGACAAACAATGAACGTTTCTAGTTGTTGTTGTGTTAGATGCTAACTGCTAACCTCGATCATTTCATACTTCGTACACAATGTATTGTTCTTTACCAAGTAAGGAATAACTACGAGTATGGGTACTTACCTACCTATAGGCTTTTGCGCCTTTACATATTGTCTCACTGTATTCAAAATATGTAGACTGTTCTGCAGCGATGTTGCGGTAAAAAAATTCAATGCAATAATGCAGAATATGAACAGAGCTTCCCCCTTCCTTTAACTAAAATTTCATGTACGTAAGTATATCTAAAAAGTGGTTTCTATTTCTAGGTAATGATGAGTAACTGTACATTCATCGGTATGTAGGTCCTATTTCTAATCTCTGCAGTTCCAAAGGCTCTCATTGAAAACTCAACAGTCAACACGGGGCTATTGTTGGTATTGTATGCTTATATGTTATCTATGCAGTGAACAAGTAGAAACAAGCACAGGAATGCACACAAATTGCATTCTACCTGCAATAATGAATTGTGATGGATGACCAGGATAAAAATGTTTTCAGAGCCAGTCGTTTTTCAACTACATGTGGAATAACGATAGAAATCAATTACAAAAATTATAGGATCGAGCTGCAACCTTCAAATAACAGAGTACACATACAAATATTAATCGTCGTGGCTTTTCAGAAAAAAACTCGATTGAGGTTTATAATAATAATGAACAGAATTTGTTATTATACTCCTGCCACAACAATCTCAACATAATATTTTATGCTGTGTTACCCTCCTAGTCATCGTTTTTTCTACCTTTAATATATAAAACTAACGTCGATACTATCATAAAAAAGTAACATCACTTTTGATATAAAAACAGTGTTTCCTATATTATGCTTTATGATAAGACACATAAGTGGTTATCTATTACGTATACCTTGTACATGCAAAATTGACTAGAGGGCCTACGACATGCCATCTTTGTTGAGAATACCCCAGTTAACCACAAAACAGGGAATTTGCAAATCAAACAATTGTTTCAAAACCACCATCTAAACGCCCCAAAGCCCCCCAGTTATTACACGATGTTGAAAGTGCAAGTGTATTTAATAATCTAAACTCCTTGCCATTTACTTATAATCTCTTGCAATTACTGTACTTCACAGTTAGTAAAAGATATTTACAATGGAATGGCACCTAGTAGAAAATACAAATAGAAGATATGGGAGTAATTTCGCAAAATGGTAGTTATTATTGCAAGGAAAAGAAAACCCTTGCAGTTGTGTGATTGTTTCTGCAACATACAACAGCACAAGTGTCTATATATATTAATTGATTCGCTGGTGGAGTTTAATAATACAATTCCGCGGCAACTTGCTTTGTGAGGTGCAGCAAAAGGATTTCCCATGCGTGATTGATAATAGATTAGTATTAGTGGTGAGGATGTTCAATCTATTGTACATGCGCCATGCGCCTGCGCTTATACTTCTATTTTCGATAAACTTTGTCTGAAATGTACATCTTCAATTTTATGATCGATACAAGCCCATAAAACAAATAACATAACTGCATCAATGCGTAACAATGACAGACAGGTTTGGTGTGGTAAAGGTAAGTAGCTGTCGATAAAAACATTAAATCCGAGTGTATGTTTTAAGTACACTGTTTTAAGTATGTTCTTAAATTGTTTCTCCAAAGGAGTCTGCTACATACATCTAGCTTGTTCACATTACATTTTGGCTACCACTGCTTACATTTTACAAAAAAAAAACTTGAGACGAAGGGTATGACAGGTGCTGTGTATTTATGTATATATTATCTTTTAAAATATCTTGATGCGTCTCTCTTCTGCTAAATTATGCCTTAAGATATGATACCTACATACATAACATTGTTCACTTGTGCAAATTTGGCAAGTTGCATGCGCGATATTAAAAACTTAAAACCACTTATGCGTGGCGACACAGCGGTGGTAGTAGTGGCGTCGGCAGATACGTGAATCATGAGTATGAATATAATTACAATCATGGAAGGAAGTTTTGATTCCCAAAGAAACAAAAAAAATCACATGCATGAAAATCAACCTTGTATTTTTGCCTGCTTTTTGCTTGATTGCACGTTTTTTTTGCTTGTTGCTCCGTATCGTTTCTACCATCATCATTCATCTTCCAGAAATTGCATGTTTTGTTTTTTTCAATGGTAACCATTTATGTAAACGCTCTTCACCTCTAGCTATGTATGTATTTATGCACGTCTGTTTGTTGAATTTGTTTGAACTCATTTTTCAGAACGTAAGGGAAACACCACACCACCATCAGGGATCACGCACGATCAAGAGAACAATGTGCACATTCCTCTTTTTGACCTTGCCTAATGCAGATGATAAGGTAAGAGAGTAATGCTGCTCGTGTAATACAGGTTTCATACAGCGAAACTCCACGAATATTATTTTTTCGCGTGTATTTTTTATGATGTATATTTTCAAAGTTGAAAAAACAACTTAAATTGTGTACGTGCTACCTAGTCATACAGTTTTTAGTACAAAATTATTATCATTTTAGGCCCAAACCGTTTGTCAGTCATTTTGTGTATTCGTTTCCCTACTCTTTTTTTCCAACAGTTTTCGTTCTCAATGACTACCGCAAAATTATTTGGGATAGATTAGATACAATGAGATTTGTAGAGTAATGTCACAATTCACAAAGTCATAACTACATGTTTTGCTTGGAAATATGTCAAGTCACATGCACTATACAGTATTTTTCAACTCTTTGAGCAGTATTGAGCTAGTTACAGTTGATGCATTATAACATCGGGCTAATTATTAGCGTTTAAATTATTGATACTTGAAAAATGCTTACAAACTCACTTGACAATTTTAATCCTGAATCAAGAAAAATGGGGAATTTTTTATTGTGTACAAATTAAACTGGAATTCCTTTCCGCTTCCGATAATCACGCTTGGTATAATGTTCTAATTACTAACAACCCAACAAATAATTATTTTATCTTTATCCCCCTTGGGAACATATGGATGGTTAATACCTATTTCGCCCAGCTACGGTCCAAACTCGACAACTTTTTATGCGCTTAAATGAGCACTGCAAAACTGTCACAACTTATTCTGTACACACATAAGTAATACTGATACAAATGATATGAAGGTATGGGCGGAAGAAGGTCACAAAATTATAATACAGCCGAACAAATGGATGTAAGGAATGTAACTTGTGGAATTTTGGTATAACCAAAACAAAACTGTAATTGTGTACTCGGTAGGTACATACGTAATAAAGGATTGCATCAATATCAACCGCTGCGCTGTGCGATTTTGATTTTGTTTGCAATCTTTGGATAATATGCGACCTGAGATCTGACATACACGTGTGTACCCAATAGACAACAGCCCGAGGTGACGCCGAGCCGAGGTCCACTGAAACTGATTTTTTTACTTACGAAAACAAAACATCTATGCTTTAGGAAAATCGATAGACAAAGCCTAAAACACTTGCTGTGCGTTTTTAAAGCTCATTAAATATTTTCTTAATTAATCATGCAACCCAGACGCTGCTACTAGTTAAAGTAACGCCAAAATCGAAATAATGTGGTTACAGCACGCTCCAGACTCATGTGGTGTAAAAAATAGTTTATTGTCTGCTGTGAACCTTAACAGGTGCTTCTGTGCTGTACAGCAACAGTGTTAGGGTTACATGGTAAAATGTACATTTATTTTCGAAGAACCCAGCAAAGGTGTAGTAGGTAGATTAAAATTATGTGAGATCATGAGGACTGAGGACGTGCCCACAACAAGCTTTGCAATCCTAACATTGTACCGTGTATCCAAAGCAGACATTATACTATTTAAAAGTGGCTTTGCATAATATGATTGAGAAACTTTAATTTCCTGTTGCAGACTTTTAAATATCTACGCATTTCATTTACCGGGGAGTTTACAACCGTGTAAAAAATATTTCGATGTTTTAAATTAATTGTCATCGGAAAAAGTGCTAATAACTTTTAACTGTAAGATTTAAACATATATCAATGTACAATTTAGGTATTCGTGACAATCATAAGTTCGATAAGAATGCATTTATTTTGGCTTTGTCAGCCCCTACCACCTCATTATTAATTAAGCCGCTGCTGCCATTAACTTTACAATTTTAATAAAAGTTTATAATGTGCGGTAGGAATAAACTATATGGGGTTTATATGCGACAGCATAAACTTACGGATAATTTTTGGTGAATGCATATGCTGTTCTAGTGCTGGTTACTGTTACAGGTAACGTAACATACAGGTAATCGTACTGTACCACGGCAAACTTCAAGATGACAGTTGTTCAGTTGCATAAACCCCATAGGATTCTATTGCTATTGATAGGATTTGAAATCCTCCATCAAAAATCTAAATTAAATTTTATATGCTCCAACATAACCTTGTGTAACCTATCCTAACCCTAAACTGACAGACTGATTATATTAATTTAGTTGGCAGGTTTAATACATAATGCTATCGATTGTCACCAAAAACTACATGGGTAACCACTACATTCAAATCAATCTATAGCGTAAAGAAGCCTGTTATGCGACTGTGCCAAATTCAACGGTATAGTGTTTTTGTAGTAAGGTGATATTATTTTTCTTGTGCGATTTTTCACAAAGTTGTACACAATTGTATGCAGTAACAACGTAAGTAAAGCAATGCGTGCGTGAGAACTTATTGTATTTAATCCCTACCCTATTGGCATACTCCTACCCTGTCAAATGTTATAGTAGATCATGTCCTTACAAAATGCCTACAATTAACACCTAAGCTCACAGTACTTGGGTAGATGCTAAAAAATATTATTATTTATATAATTTCGTAAAGGAAATACAAACTACATCTATTTTCTTACATTTGACGAAATTTTCCAGTAGTGGTTCAAGCTGCAAGTAATATTTAACGATAAAAAACACTAATTACGTCAAGGAGAAGATCGTATCTTGATGAAGTTGTGTATATCAACTAGCTGACAAAATTTCTAAACAGGCAACTGATTCCAAATTCCAGACACGAGTATTTTGTACTTGTACAAAGAGCGTTGATCTTGATGTAACGTCTGCAGCTGTGTCGATTTTGATAATGTATTCGGAAGCAAGCTGCAATGCTTTATGACTTTGAACGTTCTATGTGTACGGTCGCAATTTAGATGCAATTTTATCTGACTGTAGACAGTGATATTGATGACACCAATCCCGTGCAAAGTACGGACGTTACTTATCGCTTATATTCGACAGATTAAAAAGTAAGCGTGCTATTCAATACGATAATTTTATTAAGTTTTGACAGCATGACAAGATAACTAATTGCGACAATGCAGTGCAACTTGAACTTGACGTCCACGACAAATATGGTGTATTTTTGTTTCAGTTTGAATTGTAAATAAATTTATCCTGCCACATATTAAATTTTTTATAACCCTGCCACATAACCTGACAAACTATAAAGTAAATACTATTCTTCCCCGCCACATATTTTTATAATGGTCTGGATAGCTAAACCTACCAGGAAGGAAATTCATAAATTTGGATTTAGATCAGGATTTATAAATCGTAATCTAATCGCAAGTTTAATGTATTCGCACTTGAATTCGTGATTAGCTAAGGAATACATACAGGATTAATAAAAAACGCTTGGGATCAGATCCCAGTTTGGTAGCCGCAGTAACTCATCCGTTGGACTTTGTGTGCGTTAGCATGTATTTTAGTGCACAAATCCAGCTAGGAGGCAGGATTGATTTGTTCAAAATTTGGATAAGCTAATCGTAAAGTGTGAATACTATTTGGTTTAATGCGTATATACGTATAATGATAATTGGATTTGAATTTTCAATGGTTGTTTAAATCCAATATTTATTGAATACGGATTTGAAATAGATAAATTTTATTTCCGATTTATTTAAAACCATCTGTTAGGAAATATACGGATTTGGATCAGGTAACTCTTAAATCCGATTTAAATGTGCTGTGAATTCGCTACCTGCTGTTGATTATTGTACATATAATATCTTCAATTAATTTTAAATCTATTGCATGCCACATGTCTCACAACAAGACATGAACATGTACTAGCAAATTAGTAATGAATATTCATGCACTAAACGCCCATAATAATTTTGAATGGTTAGATTGTTATCGTATCTCACCAAGAAACGGTTGAAATTCAAAGTCCCCGTCTGTTCGTACTTGTACAGAAAATAGCAAAAATAGCAAACAATTTGCGAAAATACTGAGCACTTAAATGTTTCAAAGGAACGAGTTCTCAACGATTACAGAGTGGTAATGCAACGTGCAATTTTTAATGACTAGTGTGGTAGAAATTATTAGAGCGAGTAAAGCTTGCAGATATTTCATAGATGGATTTACGTATGCATGCACGTGTATAAATAACTCAATTTAATTACGTTTTTATCTGTTCAAGACATAGACGTAGACAGACAGATATTGTTCGCGTTACTCTGAATAACAAATAGGAGAAATCTTGTAGATAATTTGGAGATCGATGAATTGAAACCATAAAATAGAAATAAAGAAAATTAATGATGACGAAATAATGGAAGGTAGAAATGTAATTACAAAGCACGTCTTAAAAAACTTGACATTTTATGTGATCTGGCTAATCATTTAAAAAATAGTATACAATACTTTTACAATTGATCCCATACGAGATAGTAAACATATGCCAATTTTAATAGCTTTGTTGTAAATTACACAAGACAAAAGGTTAAAAGAATGGCCAAGGACAAATACATTTATTTCTTATCGCTGCGCTAGCTCGTCCGGATGAGGTGTTGTTGTATAGGATTCGGGTGTTGCATCTTCTGTTTTTTAACTACCTACAGGTGTTGCACATGGAAGTATAATATGAGAACATTAACCTAAAATGTCTAAAAAAGATTACTGTTGTAGATATAATAGCCGAAGGGTACGTAAATAATTCAAAGTATTCATAGAGTATTAGTAGTAGATAATAGTTGTGTTAGTAATTATTATTACGAATGAAAAGTGATGATCATGAACGGAGTAGTATGTACTGTAGGCTACTATGTATGCATTTTTATTATCCAGTAGGAAAACCGTAAGGAATCATGAAATATATGTATTTTAACATAATTAAGAACTCCTTCATGAGTAAGCATATGATTTCAATGATATAGAAAACTTTTATTGAAAATATACAAAGATATATGTTTTAAAAACCAAGGTTTATTGCCTTCTTCAATTATGTGGGAATTTTCCACACTTATTGTGTTTGTCAACAAGCACGATGATATTGATAATTTGCAAATCGAATCCAGCCAAGGCTAAACATTTTCAACTTCACACATTTGATCTACACGGTAAACCTCCTGTTTAATCTCGTTGACAAGGAAATAAAAGCAAATATGAAAAATTGATCAAGTATCCGATACGTAATAAGCACTAGTATTGATTAATTGTGGGGAAATCCTACAGAGCGTTGATGATTTGTCAAGTCAAAATGGACTTATTATTTTGGTGTTATCAATGGCACACCACAACTATTGTACTGTCACGTGCACCTCACTAGTATGTCATGTATATTTGACATTAACCTTCCCCTGAAACCATTTTTATGGTGATTTTAAAAAGTAAATCCAGTCTGTCAAAAAAGCTGCACTCACAAGAGAAGTATATGTATATATTATAGAATATAGACATGCATAATGGTAATAGTAGACGAAGACAAACATTGATATTTTAGAGAGGTATCATCATTAATGGTTTTGAGCGGATACGAAGGTCACTAGGCAAAGAAATCGTTGTTCTTATCGCAAAGACCCCCACCACACAGCTAGATTCAGATAAAAATTACCATAAAATTCTAATTGAAAACGGCAATGGCAATTTATTGTTATCATCTCTTGAGTAAGATAAAAGGTAATTGTAATTTGCGTATTTAGACCTTTTTGGGATAATACATTTTGGTGGTTTGTCGTTGTTTCTGTCAGTGTTCTGTGTCTTCTGCACGCCCCTGGCGTCCGTCCTGTACAGTTTTAAAATTTTGTTATGAACAAACTAACGAAGACAGTTAAGCATGGCATGTGTTACAGCTACCGAGTTCTGCAACAAAAAACCCATCTACAACAACTTATGTCGGTTGGGCTTCTTGACGTTCATGTACAGCGAAACCTACCGTGTAATTAGAAAAACCACAGCACTCTCAACACGGCCACGGAGAGACAATCCTCAAACTACGCCGCAAGCAAAGCATTGCCAAGTCAAGCATGTTTTAGTCAGATTGTAGGATGAGTTATTATGCTGTTTGCAGATGGGGCGAGTGCGGACTACAGGGGATACTGATGATAAATACTGAAATAAAATTATACAGAGGAGAGAAAAATGCATAAATGTACTTAAAAAGTGACTCACAGCAGTGTCCAATGATTTGAAATTGAAAAATGAACTGCTGCTAAAAATATACTTTAATTTAATTTAATTTACTTAAATTAAATCTAGTTCTGGTGTAGTTTCTAACTACACAAATTAATAATTTGAAATTATTACATAATATTTGAAAAAGGAAAGGATATAGATGGGGTAGAAAGACTGGTTGTACCGTTATCGTGTCATAAAAGCATAAGTATAATCTTGTAAATTTTGTAGAGCACAATTTCATTTAAGCCGCTTTCAATAGAATAAAATTCGAATGTATATAGTACCAATATGGCTTGTCACATTCCACGGAACCGATAGCAATTGACGTCGTTGATTTCGTTACATACTTGATTCGTTAAATAATTTTCGGAAAGTTGGAAAATTTCACACCTGAAATGGAAATCATGGCCATAGACATTGCAAATTTCATAAAGCTGAACTATTACTATTTGGATATACAGCAATTGTGTACATATAAGCCAATTATATTTACAAACTGTTAAATTTTTTATATTTTATAATGTTATTTTAAAATAGACACGCCCTCTTGTTAATTATTAAATGTCTTGCTAAATTATTTCTTAAATTAATTTTTTAAGATTTTCTGGTAACGAACGGGCATTTAGTAGGATGGATAAAGATTTTGGAATAAATGTCAAACAGTATTTTGCCAATATATCGTACTGTCATCGTGTGATTGTATGAAAATCAGTTATTGTGTATTGATACACTTGGACACGTTAAATAAACAATACCAATGCCAGATAAAATCTAAACCTATTTTTAAATAACCATTTTCATATAATTGCGGTTTAGTGGCTTATTGTTAGATGTACAATTACAGATCATGTACATGGATAGATTTAATTTATAACCAAGTAAATTGGTCTGATATTCGATTCATATAGTCACCTTTATATTTACAAACAGTTTCTGAAAGGTTTTAGATTAAAATGATATTAAAGTTCTACTTCTCCAGCCTATGATTCAAAGACTGAAATAACACTGCCATCTAATGCTTATCAGGCGAATCTCTATTTATACAGTATTTAATGTGCTCTTATGTTGGCCGGAAAACAGTGCAGGTGGAGAACAAAGCGCACTAAAGGCAAACGATACTTCTAATGTTTAAGTTTTTTATTGAAACTTTTTTGAAGAGAAGTTTAGCTAAACTTCAGAAAACCGGTGATTTGTTCATATATAAGTATTCATTAATTTATTGTGGTTATTATAATACTATATAATTTACGTTCTTGACTTGTTTTCCCCTGAAGAAGCCCTTACATGTCAATTTTACAACCAGCCCAGATGAACAATTATTGTGTTTCCCTGGTTGCCTCCCTGCCACCACTAACAACAGTTATATTGGCGTAGTCATCATCATGGAACACTGCACAGTATTACGACATCCAGATTAAAATTCTGGATACGAATCATGAAATAAAAGACAAAATTTAGAATAACCACTGTAATTATGACTTACCTATAATTCTGAATTATGACTGATTAACGTCGAAGCCACTCATTGGCAAGATATTATGTTATTTCGATTCTGTAGTAAACCAAGTGAGATTTTTTCCGAAAGGAAAACGGGCTGGTTGGTTAACAGGAAACTATAAAAATACCTTAACTTATAATGTTGTCCATAAAATTTCTTAAAATAATATGCATGCATGTAATTTCCAAAAGTTTTGTTCACCTTCCTTTGTCTCTTTGACAAAGGAGTTAAAAACAACTTAATGCTGCATTTTGAAAGCATGAAATTACAAACTTCTTTGAAGTAAACAATTTTTTACTGCAAATTTTACAACACAGTGCCATTATTTTCTTTGTTTTCCCAAAAACATCTCCAACTTAAAGTAAAAGAAATCGTAAAGTATTAAAATTTTACTTTTATTACCTTGGTGATTTCTAAAAGAGTAAACGAGCAGGAATTGCATCATCATCATCATCATTACTATTATTACCTGTAGATATAAATAAACTTTAGACAAAAGCAGACAAAACCTATTTTTGTGCAAAAAATCATAAGCGAGCCATATCATAAAGATTGGTTTGTCGTAACTCGTAACCTCAAAAAAAACACAAAGTGAAGCTAATAAAATTAAATGGCAAATGTAAATTTTGGGATCAGTTCCAGCGAGTTTTCCTCCCTTTCTCCTTTTTTTCTGCTGCTTTTTACCACATTAAACTTTTTCTGCACGGTTTGGTGATCATAAAGATAGTGTTTAACTTGACGACATTCATAAAAAAGTAATGACTACATAAATAGTACACTGAGAAAAATGCATCCAAAACTCTTCATTTGAGCAAAAAACCTTGCCCGTTGCATGTAAAATTGTGCAATTGCACATCTTGATCTTCTCATTATTTACCACTTATCACTATCACCAACCGCATCAGCCAATACTATCCAAAAGCTACTGCCATAGCAAACACCATTTTATACACAACAAGCACAAAATAATATAAAATTATATCACATTTAGTGAAACAGATCTACAACGCAGAAGTGTAATTGTAGTCGTAAGGTACTCATTCTTTCCGTATGCGCATGCATTTTACACACAATGCAGTCATTTCATCATCCCCATCATCAAATCATCATTTATTATCCACAATTTCTGTATCTTTTTTTGTAAAACCAACATTTCCATAGTACTCCTGCCATCATCAAAACTATCTTCTGTTGCTACTGGTGGTGCCAGGCAGTTAAAATATGTATTTACATCTTCCTTCCCCGCTGCACTGCACTTTTGCATTTTTTCTTTTACTTCAAGGAAAAACATTATCCTCAATTTTCATGACAAAAAATAGTTACATGTGCATAACAACATCCCCTACCATCATCATCATCATCATCAACATTTCATGCTTGTTTCTCAAAGCTGACATACTATCATCTTCATGCGATGCAACCAAAACGGCACGACTGGCTATATAGCTTGATTGACTTAATTTCCCTATTACTTGTTGGTGCACTGGTAAAAAAAACTTTTTTTTAGCTGGAACTGCAACTCTTTCTTGGGACCAATATTACCGTCACTGGTATCTCCACACATCACTCAGCAGCATGCAGAACACATACCTACTACGAAGTATACAAAGTTTTTTTTGCCTTTTTTATTCATGCAACGTTGGAACATGTTCCACTAATAGCAGTACATCGAATTGTAGCTTGTACATCATCATCAGCAGCAGCAACAGCAGAAGCAGCAGCATCATCATGTGCAATTACCTTCAAATAACCTCTAATTCCGTTGTTTCTTTTTTAGCAGGCACAGAAGCTTTAGTAAAAAAAGCTTTATTTGTAGAACTACTGGTAGTAGCAGTAGCAGTAGTAGCTATTTATTCTAGTAGCAAGCAACATCATCTTCATAATCAGCAGCAGCGTCTTTTTTTCTTTGAGTTGCAAACGAGGACGTGCATAATATAATGAAGTGCAGCAAGATCAGCCTGCATGCAAGGACTCACCACCACCACCACTGTCCACAAATATTCCTCCCGATTCATGCATAATATCCCTGACTGACTCTTGACTTTACATAGAATAAATACTTGCAGTGAATTTCAAACAGAAAAAAACAGCACGAAAAAAGCACTCATTTTCATACAGAGTTTGACAGGAAGGTTACAGAGTATATTTTTGACTACGTGATACTGTACAATAAATAATGTTGTTAGTTGCTGATATATTGTTTTACTACTTTGTTTCACTACTGCTTTTTGCCCACCACACCACTGCAAGTCCAGTCAAATCGTTCCTTGTCGCTCTCGTCCGAAAAAAAAACAAGGATAAATTGCACAGCAAGAAGTGTACGGTCAGTCGCAGCAGTTTATGTCAGACCGAGGAGAACACGCTGAAAGGGAGGCACATGATAAATATTTGCAACCGATATTTATTACGTTCCTACCTGCATTTAGATCGGTGGTTTGCTACCGCTGCTGCTGTGGCAAACATAACTCATTTTTGCGTGTTCAAAGGGTGCAATAATATTTTTTTTTAAATTGGACATGCCCAGTTGCTACGAGCAGCGTGAAAGTCATAAAACTGAGAGGATGAAAAGAGACGCCTGAGCAGTAAAATAGTGTTGCACAAAGGATTGTAAAATTGGCTATGAAAAGAACAAATACCCATATATCTTGTTCTTTTAGCACTTTATGTACCTTGCCCTTTGTTGTCGTGTTATGTAACCCATGATTCATGATATACACAATTATTATCTGGCAGCATTATTATTATACCTTTATGAATATGCATAAACGTATTGACTTTTATCTATTTCTGCTCAGCAGAGCATCCCGTCGGCCGAACTCTCTGGATTCTAACAAATCCTCAAAGTAAACGTGCTCACAAGAAATTTGACATTTGTTTCTCAAAGTCAGTCATCAAGAAGCCATAAATTGTCATAAATTGCGTAATTTTAGAGGAAGGGACATGGAATGACTAATTGCTATTAGAAACCCGTCAATACTTAAATTTTTATGTATCTCTCAATCTGTCATGAATGTTTCCTGCCAATTATGGTTCAATTAATCCCTTATTCCTAAAGATTTTTGCATATTCTTCACTCCCGACCCACAACAAACAGGGTTATTTTCGTTTCACACAAATCGTTTCCAGTTCCGTGATCTAATGAAATTGATATGACAGGCTTGTTGTTGCTTAGCTTTAAAAGAAACAATATTACAACTGTTTCAATCTCATATAGCATTTCGTTATATACACTTTCCCTTGCTGTATTAACTTTCCGATATATATATACATATACATATACATAATATATACATAATATTTATGTATATATACATATATACGCGATTATTATCATTACTATGAGAACAGTTTAGCCATTTATCGCCATACCCCACACTCTCCACGCAACAATATTATTATCAATTTTATGTACATAAGGGAAAGAATACATTTTGTGTATCCCCTTGCAGCTCAGCCACTGAGACTCTCCCGTACGAGTTGTCATTATCTTAGGCTTCTCCGTCGTCGTTAGCACTGTATTGCCACCAAGTGCAAAGCAAAAAACAATGTAATCTACTAAATGCACACAACCAGCTACACAGTAAAAAGGACAAAGTTAATGTACTTGTCGGGGCCCATTTAAACAATACATCATACTTGGGGTTAAGTTAAACTTGTACAAGTCGCTGTGGATCTGTGTGTAGAAGAGAAGATATGGAGAAGGGGAAAACGAAGCCGGTTTTCGTATATTTCAAACGCGCAACATGCAACATCAGTAGCAGAAGCAGGGAGAAGCCAACCAACTCACAAAAAGGCAATGGCAAGCAAAATGAGTGTGTGTAAGAGAGAGAGAGAGAAACTGACAGATGCTGTTTTTTTTTTCTTTTTCAGAGCCTTGCTTTAACTTTCGGTAGACACGTACACCAAAAAAACCAAGTGTAGTAGTAATAGATAGATATCTGAAATGGAAACAGAAAATTGGGTATGTACATGAACACTTACAATATATTATAGAAAGATTTTGGTTAACTTTGACTTCATTTATTTTTTGGCATCGTCGTACGTACATGTAAGTAATACAGAAACTACACAGAAAACGAAAAGGGGACATTATACTCTTTCCATGATTTTTAAATGAGACTACTCGGCACGGTATACCAACTCTGCATTAACTTGACGAACAATATTATCATGTCCTGTTTGTGATGATGATGAGGAGGACGAAAAAACTGATTCCCCTTCTCTTACAACGCGTCAATTCTTGCCGTCACTGCTACACAGGAATAAAAAGTCTTTACCGTGTATGTGTATACTTTGTCTTTCACAGTTCAGTATGTTTTTCAGTAGGTGTGTGTGTAAATACGCCAACAATAATCTTGTTCTGTCCGTTCGTTCGTGTGTGCTTGAAACCCATTTCCACACAAAATACATTCAACATTGTAGTGGTCGTAGTATGTATCTTTTAAATGCATATAAAAACGCTACGGGTTGTGATATTCCGAGGAACAAAATTGACGATGATTATTGTTGCACCACGACGGCATACACATACATACATACATATACATGGCTTGGCTTTTTTTAGGTTATGTTGCTTTCCATTATCCAGAGAGATTCCCCATCCAAAGCTACAAAAACTATTTTACTCCTCCTGCACGTTCCTATCCATAATAATTATATCATTTATATATCCGCTCATATATATATATATTTCACAATATAGAAAATCAAGTAAACCAACACAATAAGTACATACATAGTGGTGTGAGATTTTCTTCTTCTTCGTGTTGCAATTGCAAGCCAAAGCCAGCAAGTAGAAAGCTGTAAGGAGGACTCCACTCTGCTC
Source organism: Callyntrura guangdongensis (assembly GCA_027744295.1). Taxonomy (NCBI): domain Eukaryota; kingdom Metazoa; phylum Arthropoda; class Collembola; order Entomobryomorpha; family Paronellidae; genus Callyntrura; species Callyntrura guangdongensis. Next base: position 24,584 of record JAHZNB010005684.1, read on the forward strand.
AACTGAACTGAAAACGTACAGTGAACTGTGTGGTGGAGGCGACGACCACGGCGATGATGAGGATGATGATGATGAGCACTGAATATTAAAATACAACTTTAAGAGTTGGTGGTGGTGGCGGAATAGCGTAGGTACGTCTCACTACAATAGTATGTGTAGTAGTAGCATTATTTTACACCACCACCACCGTACGATATTTTACTTAAAGTATGTATTATGTATGCATTTTACTTTACAATGTATTGTACAAGAGACTGGCACTGGCAGGCCGATGGGACGCCCAAAAACGAACGAAACTTCATCATGGGCATCACGATAATATCGAGTTGTTGTTGATGATGATGAGTTGTACACACAGGGCAATAACAACGCAGGTTGAGCAGAGTTCAGTTGCTCTGTAGAGTTTGATGAAAATAGTTGTTGCGCGAGAAAGAGAGACGGACGAGCACACACAAGAGGAAAGTACCATCTAAATTGATCATCATAAGTAACTTTGTGCGTTCGGCTGTTGTACTTGTGTGGAGTGTGCTTCGTATCCAAGAGAATCTTTAATATATTCTGAGAGATATACAAAGATAAAAAAGAAATAGAGAGAAAGAGAGAAAGAGCGCATCACCATCCGTCGCCGTTATCATCATCAACAACATTATCATCATAATACACAATTCCTGTAAAAAAAATAAAGACAGTCAAGTGTGGAATATTCTCAATCCTCTCATTGAATGCATTATCATTTATACGTGCGCACTGTATTGACAAGGCATTTATTGTGCTGTGTTGCATCTTTGAGCGAAAAGATAATAATACGTGCTAAATGTAGGTATTATTTAAATGTATACAGATTTCAAGTGTTGTGCATGCACTCATGAGTAGGACAACAGTGTGATGTTTATCTAAATCTCAACTGAGCCAGTTTTAATAATATAAACAGAACCGACAACTTTAAAGGAAGTGTTTGCTAATATTATAAATATTATTATTGTTATTATAAACATAATTAATTACATTGATACTGTAGTAGCTAGTGGGATGGTGTGGTAAATTATATAAGAAAAACTCAACAAATTTTGCAATACAAAGCATCTCATTTCTGATCTTCTTTCCCCAAAAAAAATAAAAATACAAAGTTACAATCTAATTGCCAGAGTTTCAAGAGAGTGTGATCGTCTTTGGGGGAATGTTTTGATGAGAGTGGGATTTTAAAAAGGGTGACAAGTACATACACTTGTACAAAGTAGATAAAATTGGCAAAGTGTACGCATTTTTGACAAGTCACGTGGAGATATTATTGAAGCTGCAGCAGCAGTGGTGGTGGATGATAGCTCTCCTTTAGTGGCTCACTTTACTTCTTGGGAGATAAAGTTTTGACTTGAAGCGACTGTGCACTGCGGTGTCTTTTTATATCCTTCTTGTCTCGAGAAAGTCGAGCAGAATCAGCATCTTGTAAACAAAACTGAGACATCTTGCTTGTTTGGAAGTGTGCTACCGCTGCCGATGTGCAAAGGCAGGTTGCTTTTACGCACATGGAAGGCAGGAGTATTTTGCAAAAAGTGAAAAAGCTGGGATTTATGTACTAACAAACAAACAATTTTATACTCTTTAAAATACCTTTTGTGTTTTTAATGTGTTGTGTGACAGTGTAACTCAGACAAATTCAAAACTGTTGGGATTTTTTTTGCGTTTGTCTGAAAATTAAACAACTTTAAAACTACTTTTGTGGGTGTGGGATGATGAGTGCAAGAGTGATCACGCCTCCTAGTATGGATATCAATCGAGATATCGGGTCACAAAATTGTCCCGATGCCTCATCCCAACCGTCTGTGGTTGCTATTCCACAAGCTGAAGGGGAAGCAGCAGGACTGCCAGAAAGTGCAGGGGTTCCTATGACAACTCATCATTCACTTGGCTGTCCTTCCCCAGCAATTTCTCCAAACAGTACGATGATGGGTCCTACAACAGAGCTTATTTTATCCACTCGTATAAGGAGTGTTCCGAGGTGCCTATTTGGACCGCCAGACCCTCTCACCGCAGAGTTTGCAAGGGAACGGGTGAAAGAAATCAGAGAGCAGGATAAGCAAAGATACAACTTCGATTTTGATTCTGACCGGCCCTTAGATGGAACGTAAGTGGATGTTTTAAATGACAAAATACTTTTCTAAATTATTAAACTGACACACATTTTGACATCTCTGTGGGTAGGGTGGTCAGGATGACGTTAACCATTTTGTCAATTCTTAGAATGTAACATGACGAGTGACGACTTTTACAAGGAAATGTTGACATTTTAAATCAATTATTTAATGTATGAACCGCTCAGTTTCCATTGTAAGCTCTGCGATTGCTAGTTATTTTTTTAATTTAAATGTTGCGGTCAGCATTTCTTCAAATTACGAGAAAACCGGCAAACAACTGTGGTTTTTAAATGTACAGCCAATAACCATTTTCATATTGTTTTTTCCTTCTGCATTCCACATTAATTGACAAGACAAGGCAATGCATGATAGCTTTTATAACATAATTTTTCTTAATTCTACTCAATTCATGCATGCAGTCAATAAATATCTCCACAACGTACATATTTCGCCGGGAGCAGCTGTCCGGCCATTTTTACTCATCATCAAGTCAACTACAAATTGCTTGATTTTTCTAAAAAAAAAGTCAAAGATTCCATAATAATCCCACTCGGTTCACCCAACTTTGATTACGCTGTGTGTGGTACCGTGATGTGAAGTGGGAACACGAATTACCATTTTTTTAGCACTTGTAAAGTTATGTTGCTCTCATAAAATCTCAATCCTCATCACCACCACCGCTATATGAATACCAATCAGCTTTTTGGTCTAAATAAATCATCAAATGCAAAACTCGTCATGTAAGCATTCCTACTTGCAAATAGTAAACACTTGATAAAGTACTAGACACATTGCATGTCCACATTATTTACCTGGAAGACAGACCATGAGAAAGTAAGCGAAAAAAAAGAGAGAAAGAGATGGAGGTAAGCACATTTAGTAAATTGCGTACATACTTAGGTACCTGTCTCTCCGACCGAGTCCTCTTACTTTTTGACGAAACTACTTTTTCCCAATTACAATGATCAACATCGCATTACCATTTCACCACCATCATCACCATCAATGTTTTAATGCCCTTCTTCGTACATTTAAAGATTATGCTTCAAGAACTAGAAATATAATGTGTAAGTAAACATTGTCCAAGACTTTGTTTCAACAAACCTGATTTTTCTTTTCATTTTGGTGAACATCATCATCATGAATCTCAGAAAAATATACTATGCAACGACGACAAAACACCACCATCTTCATAATCATCAAGTTCAGTTTCTCCTTTTGATACAATTAATATTAATGCGTGTTTTCTGTTGTAAATCACAGCACCAATCCAGCAAGTATATTACTGATGAATTTATCTGTCTAATCAGAGCATCATCATTCAGTTAGAGCCAGTAGTAGCATCATCATCATTACTAAGGCAGTGGAAAATGGATCATGTCTTGTTGTCCCATTGAAAATGTCAGATAGGAATGATGGAATCGTATTGAAAAAACACATTCCATCTTATTATTTCAATGTTTATAACGTCAGTTTGATAAAGTCAATCAGCAGTCATTCAATGGAGTTATGAGATGAAAAAAGCTTGTCTATTTACTCAAGTGACGTTGTTCCTACATGTTTGCTTTCTTCCGCGTTGCTACACACAAGTTGGCAGGTAGAAGTAGTAGCCGCATATCTCTACATGCTAGATGCGGGTATCATTGAAATGGAATGGATGCCGGTGTATAACTACGTGATTAAAATGAACTTCAACAAACTTGAATTTTACAACTGGACCGGACAGGACCGGACTAGCGTGTAATAATGGGCCATTAGCCTCTCTAATCTGTAATAATGTCGTTGTTGAGGAATTTTCAATTGAAATCCTGATATTTGGAATGATGATGATCATCATCTTCTCCGCTGGAACTAATGGTCCATTAGGAATTGCCTTAAATGATTATGATTACGGGAATGATAATGAGGTTGAGCTTTTAGCATTTTTTTGCATAACATTCATCTTAATTTTTAGAATGGAATTTGAAAGTGAAGGAGCAGTCAACGTATCTTGCCACGATAATCATTGGTAGATTTGATGTAAACGCAATAGGGGAAAACATTTTATTGATATCCTTCTGACCATCTGAATTTTTCTTGAGAAATCAAAAGAAAATCATGTTCGGTGTAAGAATCCTGATTTTTATAATAGTTGGAGGAGGAGATTCTTTTCTCTCTGGAGTCCCAAATGATTCGATTAAAGATTTGATCGATGATGGTGGTACTAGCATTCATTTTACAATTCCATTCACAAATCTAAATAATATACCCCACTGCTTTAACTTACAACGTCCGCACAGTCATTAATTTGATTGTACAAAATTAAAAAACGTGTGGGTTAACACACGATGCAGGAAAAAAACCATCTTATTAGCAAATTGACCCTGCAAACAACTACAACATATGATTTTAGACTTAAACGATGAACATGAAAAATGTGACTGGAAGGGAAAAGAATGTTCTCACAATTGGAGATTATTTTTCCAACTTCATAAAATATTTAGCGTACGTGTTCTATTTAAATGACGAATATAAATGATTAGAGGATTTGCTAAACTTTCTTGCATTAAATGTTCAATCAGTCGGAGACTAGAAAGTTGTTATTGGTGGCAACCACGCTGCTGATGAACACCGCGATGATGATGGTAAATACCTGTCGTGTCGTTCAAATAACTCAAACATCTCGTCCTGCTTCCAGCATTAAAAATGCGGTGGTGCTTGTTTTGTGATGAATGCGCTGGTGTTAATGATTGTGTTGATGATGGGGCAAATAATGGCAACATGCCTGCATGACCTCAAATATACTTTTTTTGCAAACACACTCACATTCCTGACGATGATAATCCCAAGAAATCTCTGTTTTTCGTTCACCTCGCAGTCACACTATCTTGCACAGTACAACAATTGGCAGCTCAACAACGATAAAATCATGGATCCCCTATTATAACTGGACCGCATAATATTATGGTGGATATATAGATACGTGTACATATATACGCTCATGCCTAGTTACTCATTGTTGCCTGCCCAAAAGAACAAGTAAGTTCACAGGTTATTAAATACAATGTAAAAATGGCATTTTCGTTTTAGGTACATGCATTCAGTGGGGTGATTCCAGTTCCAACAATACACACAAATCATATAATGAGTATCACACTAGTCATTCTCTACGTATGTAGACAGAGTGAGAGAGAGAGAGGTGCACAATCTGTAGTACACAATACGAAATTACAATGGGCATGCTTTTATTGTGAATTCACATACAGAAAAGGTGGAAGAGGCAGTTTTCTAATCATTATCCTCATTTCATACAGCCACCATCATACATATCACCAAAACCACTGCAATCTTTTCAGCTACTCAGAACAGATTCAATCCATTTTTCCCAAGCTTTCATAAAAAAACTCGGTAAGGTTGATGGTGGTGGTGATGATGATGATGACGCTGCTGATTCTGTTAAAAACTGAACAATGTATTTGTATGCATTAGTAAACCTTCACAAGAAGTAAGCCTTCTCTGGATTCGTTTGCTCAAATATACACACATATACATATCTACCTACACAAATACACAGATAAATACCCGTCCTCTAATTTATATGCCTATACACATGCATACATATATGCCTATAAAATACAGGTATATAGTAATAATAACAAACCATGTATGAATTTATATAAAAATGTTTCTCCTCGTCATCCCCAATGTAAAGAAGCTAAGCGTCTTTTGCTCATCTTTTCTCTCTATCACTCAAGATTATATGATCATGATAATACGATACGATGATCAAGTAGGTTTCTCCTGCCGTCGTTCTACAGATCCACACACATTATATACAAACAGACTGTATTATATTATGATCTGGATAGACAGGACCAGAGAGAGAGAGAGAGGAGAGAGGAGAGCAGAAGAAGAAGAAAAAAAGTTTGCAAGTCAATCTCACATGTAATAATAATGATATTATTACGTGAGCGTTGCGTTGCTACGTGTACTACGTGTGTGTGTATACCTACTTACATTTTGCATGCAAGCTTCCACACCGAGCGACAGAGAACCAGCAAAAAAGCAAACCCTGTTTTTTTATATTTATTCTCCTCTATTCCTCCTTCCTCCTCTCGTTTCTGCCTATTGATAAAAAATACGAAATAGGCGTGTTGCTGCGGCGGTGTGTGCATTTGAGAGAATCCTCCTCAGCAGATCTCTACTAGGTTCTGCTTTTTCTGCTTGTGGTGCTGCTGGTTAAGATGATCATCATGATGAGGATGACGCTGACGTTTGGTTGAAGAGCAGCGATGTTTCATGCAATTTTTTATTTCGTGTATACCTTTTTCTTTTGTTGCTGATTGTGGGGAAGGTGAAATAATACCTATCATTTTTTATCATCTTCATCAAGAAAGAAGAAGAGTTTTAGTGTGGATCTTTTGAGACGCTGGTCGTTTCTTTCCTTTTAATTCCCCGTTTCTTTTGGGGATTCATATCAGCTTTCTTATGATCACGAGCTTTATACTCATCATCATCAACAGCAGTAGCAACAGTGTCTTGGTCCTTGTCAGGTTTTTGTTGGGAGTGTTCACCTTACCAGTCTAGAAGAAAGAGATGACGATGAAGAGCAAAAAACGTAATTTTAATGGATTCTCTTTTCTCCGTTTCTTCTCGTTTTGTGGTACCATAAATGTTTGTTTGCAAGGCATTTCCATACTACGTACGTTTTTATATATATACCTACATACCTGTGTACACGATATGAACGGGGCAGGCAAAAATAATAATTCGTATTTTTTCGGCAAGCTAAACGGGTGGAAACTTGTTTGTGCAGGCAACTAATCTTAATCTTGTACTAGTGGATTTTCTATCTCTTGGTGTTGTCCATATTCCCTCTCGTCAGTGTACTGCCTTTGTTGCACGTCAAGTTTTTACCCTTATATTGTTTCACCAATCGGTGGGGATAGATGTCTGGATGATGGTGGTTGGCAAAAACACAGTTTGTCCTTCCAATAGATTTCGCCAAAGATTTTTATACTTTCTAGTTTTGACTGAAGCCTGTTTCGTAATGATGATGATGCTGATTCTTCTTTTTCCCTGAAGAAGAATGACAACGTCATTTTCATAAGCCGTTTTTTTCTCTGGTGGATTATAGCGTGAGGTGATTATGGTGACCGGCAATAAATACAACGAGGGCCATCATGTTGTTTTGTCTCTGTTGTTTTCAGCTTTTTTCTGGGATAAAATGGGGGAAAATTAAAAAAGCTCAAAGATTTAATGTTTCATTTTTTTCGAAAGGAAATGGTATTATTGTCCATTTTTTTGTTATACAAGTCTGTAGTTTGTTTGTACTTGTGACTTGTATGCGTGATGGATAATAATGTATATTTTCATGTACATTTAATCGTACACGCAAGGCAATGACAATTGTTATATGTGTGTGGTTTAACCTGGACTACGTCAAGGTATATGTCCTATATGAAACAAAATTAGTTAGAGGAGGGGAAGCAAGACACATTATGATGTTGAAAATGACTCGAATGACGATGAGAAAATTTACTCTTTTCATGCGAAATACATGTATCCACGACTTGTTCTGTAGGCTCTATAGGCGGACTTGTTGCCGGAAAAAGGCAATTCTGGACGTTCAAGTTCAAGAGCGTGGTGACTGCTCTGTGTAGTGTGTAATGCATATTATTTTGGGGTGTTGCTAGAAATTTATTTTAAAATGAGCCTGTTTTTTTTATTCTTGTAGATTTAAATGGGAAGCGGTACCAGTTGCTCCACCAAGTACCACCAGTGGCAGAGGAAGTAGTAGCTATGCGCCAAAACCGTATGCTTTATCCCGCTTCCCCTACCTTTCCGGCTCGATGGTTCATATAGATCGTGGAAACATATCTCCACCACCAATTCGCACCACCATAAATAACAATCAACTTCCACCCACGAGACAACTTTACTTTCAACCTGATCCTCAGGAAGAGAGAGAGCCACTGCTGATTGCTAGACCGGTATTGTCTCTTTCTTCCACGTTTACCACGACCACCGCTCGACCTGTTAGTAGTGTAATCAAATCGTCATCATCAGTCACATCATTTACCCAGTCAAATTTAGCACCATCCACGGAATCATCTTCCGCACGTGTACCCCCCGTGGATCCAACAACGCTACTTCCTTCTCCAGAGGCTTCATCTTGTTCCTCCGAAGACTCCGCCAATGTCGTAGACATTGATATGGAACTTGAGGAGGTTGACGACGACGAAGAAATCGTCACCAGTGTAGACTCATCTTCCGCGGAGGATGATCTCAAAGTCTCCACAACAAACGTGCTTCATCAGTCTTCCAACAATGCGCAGTCGCCGTCGTCTCCATCCGCCACAGTCGCAACTATTCTTCATCATCACAACACGTCGTCAACGAGTTCCGGACTGAGCAGTAATATTTGTAGTAGTAGCAGCAGAAGCAGTAGCTGTAGCACTAGTAGCACAACTTCAAGCAGAAGAACCAAGTCAGTTTCCTCATCCTCCTCCTCTCCATCGGCCTCACCATCATCACCAACTAGTTCGCAACCACCGATCACAAGTAAGCTTTCCTCATGATTATTTTCATCATCATCATTTTTATTTCTGTAAAAAAAATCTTTTTCTCTCAACCATTTCTTTTCTCACTCTTCCATAAGTGCGCTGCACTGCTTGTTGCCATGTTCTCTTTCTCATGATGACCATTTTTTCCTCCCAAAAAAATATAATCATGACTCACCATAATGACGACCCATGTAGAGTCACTTAGCAGGGATCTTTTCTCTTCTCCAGCTTCCTTCCTTTTTTATTTATTTCTCATAATAATAAAATACATTACAGCCATTGTTTCTCACTCCACATCCACCTAAAAAAACTTAGCAATCAAGGCAGAAAGGGTTAACAACTAAAACCTCTAGTAATTGGTACGGAAAGAAAACCCACTACGTGTCTACCACAGCTTCGTCTATGATCCCTTATGTTTCTTTGGCCTGTTTTACTGGTCCCGGACACTTAAACAGCTTATTGTTTTAAATTTTCGTTATATTAGATTAGGAAGATTCCCATGGAGATGATGATATTTATACTTCTAGTGCCCTTCTCTCCATCACCATAATAATCATCATCCTCACCATGTTGCAGCAAACTACTTGACCAGTAGAAGGTGGAAAGGTTACTAGCTGAGTACGCTGGTACTTGATTACATAATAAACAGTGTTGTTCAGATTCGACTACACCCCACCACAAAACTAACCGTTTTTTTCGAGTACGTGACTTTTTATTGTTATTATTATTAATCCCTTCGTTTTTTGTGCACGCTGTGTTTAGTAGCAGTACTACCACTCATCAGAATGATGATAATGATGTTTTTCTTGTCGTTTCTAAAACAAAAAATATGGGCTTTTAAGGTTCTGGGAAAGGTTAAACCCTGTTTCCATGGGAAAATCAGTTTTGTTACGAAAGCGCTATTGTTTTGTGGTGGAGAGAAATCAATTTGAAACACTGAAGCTCTATGCTGAGAAGTGCAGTTAAAACTCTTTTTGTGGTTTTACCTATCAAACTAAATTATAAATACAAAACGATGAACAAAGTCAGACGTACAGCTACACAGTTAACGGCGTCGTCTTTACCTAATAGGCTTGCTTCCTTGGCAACAGTGTCAGTGTTAGATAAAAGATTGGGTAAGATGTACAAGCAAGATGTGGTGGTGGAAATATCGTCATGAGCATATATGCTTACAGATTCAAGTTTTTGAATAGATAAGTCTGGGCTCGTGTCGAGTCTCCTTTGTTGTCTCCCTCTTGCCCCCGACGTTTTCGACAAGAGCTGCAACATCGGGTACGTAAGGTAGCTTAAATAAAACATCTTCCAAGGATTCAAGCATGCATCTTATGACGTTATGTGCCATTTTGAATACGTCGTGTTAGGCGATGGTCTTTGTGTAAGGTCATTCTAAGGATATGACGAAATGGATGTCTCATGCAAAAGGTATGGTCTAGGGGAAGAGTGAAAAACTTTAGGTCAATAATGTGGCTGCTAAAATGTGATATGATTTTCAAAGTGATGACCGAAAACCGTGTTACTACTAAAGATGCCTCGGCACTAGGTGGTCATAGCCAAACCAGCCCTCGTTATCCATATATCAACGCCACCGTCTTCCTTAAATTATAAGTTGTTTCAAGCACATGATGCAGCGCATACCTCCATTATCTTTTATTGTAGCAACGTCTGGTCTGGCTGGAGTAGGAGAGATGATAGAATGGTGTGACAGTTTAAAAATGGAGTGAGTGTGGACAAATAATTTCCCTTACATTTATACCAATACAACCTACCACCGACTACCTGCGTACATTTTATCACTCATTTATAACATTTAAGATTACTTTAACCATCCAGGCAGCCAGACAGACTTGAGTGGAATTCACGAGGATATGGATGCAGTGATGTGCATGTGTGTGCATTGCAGTTTTATCAAAGAAACCGTAAATACTTGAGATTAGCATTGTACATAACAGAAGATACGACGGTACGGTGATGCTAACAAAATCCCGTGTTGATGCATTTGAAAAAAAATCCATGTGTTCAACTTTTGTTCTTTCTCGCTGTTGCGTCTGCCCTCGCATCATTTTTTTTGTGCGATACGGCTTAAGTGCAATACCTGGTTAACTAATGTTATGTAGATTACACTCCTACGACGAACATGTCAACCTTCCCTTTTGTCTGTTTTTGGTTTAGCTTTTATTTCTGTCTTATTTTAAAAAGGAATCGTCGCATGGTCAAAGAACCTGAGAACACGCCAAGTAACAGGGAGTGTACAAAAAGAGGTTGTTAATGGTAATAGTGGATGGTCGGATCACAGCGTCAACAATGACAAACACATGTTTTCCTTCTCCCTTTTCTAGACAGCAAATCTAGCGACGAGAAAAGTTCATTTGCAACTAAAAATATGTTTTGACTAAAAGTAAGTCGGTGTTCAAGTTCAAAAACGTGTGTAGCTCCACACGCAAGCTTACTTATAGGAATACACTGTCCGGGTATACTATTAATGACTGCCGAGCCGAGTGTCGACTTAAATGATAATGTTATGTTTTTAATGAAGGGCCCCGAAAAAGATGAGGAGAGCCGTCTCAAAATGATTTTATTTTTGACGATGCAGTCCTATGGTGTGGTGTGTTATGGTATCACTGTCACTTTTACGACGACAGTCACAAAACAGTAATGTGTAATGCTTGCAGTAATAAAACATCACAGCCGTCTGTATTGCCTGTCTGTTGTCGTCATTGCAACAAAAAATGTTATGACAGAAATTGGATGAGTAAATGACACTCTTCGTTTCACACTCATCTTTACGGCATCTTCATTTGTCAGCTACATGGCTAATGAGCTTTTTGGACTGACATTCCTTAGTAAGCAGAAGGGGAATGGTGCGAGTCAAAAATTCGTATATCCAACCAAGTCGTAAATAATTTCGGTGTTGCTCATCTTTCGTATATTAACAATCTTTATTAATATTTTTATGTACTCTGACATACCTAAAATGTGTGAGGTTTATTACCGTGCTGGATGTAGGTAATCCGTTAATCCTTCATATTATCGGTGCTCAGATTTCATAACGCGCCGTTCATTTTCTGTCGGGGCTCCCAGCTTATCTCTCAAAAAATGCAGAAGGCATCTCCGTCAGTAATAAAAATTCTCTGTTCATTTACGAAATGTCTAAAGTAATAAAAAGCACCCATTGAATAATACTTTTGCTAATAATCAACAAACGACAAGTATGAATATTTTTGCATGTGCAAATACCAACAAATTTTTTATTTACGTCTTATACTCCACCACATTCGACAATCCATGTGTTCCTCTTGTTTTGTTGTTGTAAATTATAGTAACGATGTCAAGCTGTGTGGTTGTGGTATGCATGCAATGCGACGCAATGAAGTAATAAAATTGTAACGAGGATGTTATTTAATATAAAGAAGATAAAATGGTTCAATCATCCAGCCACACAGAGCAATACCAGATATATTTTTGTAGTTGTATGTATGTCAGCAGCTGTCATCAAGTCATAAAAATAATCTGTCAATAATGTTTTTCTCTTTTGTACTTTGTTGTGTACCTAATTTTGATTTTTGTATTTCATACAATATGCTTTTCAGCTCTCTACAGAAAGAGAATCATTTTTAAATCTGTGGTAGAGAGCCTTTACTGAATTATTTCATTATATTAACCTGCTTTAATACGGGATAAAATATATACCCAAACATTATGTTCCTTTGGTGCTTAACGCATATTGCCTGTTTATTTAATCGTAAAGCAAGTTATTAGTGGTTAATGGACCGAAAAGCACAAACTGGGTTGAAATTGAAATATTGCGACTTGCACTATTTAAGTAAACAAAACAGAGGCTTAGGTTTAGTAAACTACCATGTGGCTATGTGGGTAGATACACAGCGTAGGTATATGACATGTGTAGAAGCGCAAAAATAATGAAACAGCAGAAAATTTGAATAATTCTTTTTATCATCATAGTTTTGCCAAAACGAACAGCCAGTTTATTGATTTTTACATACATAAACTGTGTTTTTCCTCGTACAATTTACATCGCCGTAGTATATTATATGGATTAGGTATAGTGTGGAATTTGGCCTAGTTTGACTTTGACGTTCCTTGCTTGGCGTCGTGCAGTATAGGATGGTGAAGTGTTGGTAATCAGAATTGAATAGGGTTTCTGATAAGAGGGTCGCTTATCATCATTTATTTCGCAACCTGCTTTTTTCCAATGAATGATACTGATTCGCTTCACATATGTGAATTGTGAACGTAAAGACTACTGACGAGAAGAATCAGCATCATCATACATCATAAATTTAAATTGGTAGAGTATGTATATGTTTGGTAAATTGAAAAATTAAATTACATCTTATATTTTTTGGCTACCGGCTGACACCAACTGGAAAACTTTTAAAAAGGGAAAACGCTATCAATCGTGTATCATATGGCTGTCTCTCTGGAACACCACATCATTTTTGGTAGCAATTTGACCAGTGATCCATTTATCCCCACCTGGCACACTATCACTGTGTTCTAGTGCCAAAGCAAACCGATATCGCTTCTGTCGGTTCTTTATTTCGTCCGTTGTGCACATGGCGTTTTCTCTCGATATTCAACGCCAACGGCAGCAATATGGTACACATAATATGAAATGATCACGATGGCAATATAAGCGAGCTACATACACAACATTGCAGAGGAACCCCGTGCAAAAGATTTTCAACTGCAAAATAAAATCTTAAGCTCTCTAAATTAATTAGGATACTTTCATCATTATTATTATCTCATTAATAATATCATATTAGTTACATGTACATTCTTTCATCGCCAAAAAGGTTGGTCATAAGAGTCATGGAAGGGAAACATACCCGGCAAAAGGAAAATCAACAATACAATGACACTGCTCTTTGTTTTTGTAATGAAAAGGTGCATTACTACTACAGTAGTATCCATGTACCTATGTAGAAGAACGTGAACGGGGCATTGTACTCTTGGTTTAATGCGTCTACCTGATTAAAACATCATCATTTGCATTATTTTCCTTCATCATTTTCGTTGTTGCTGAATACTAAATGAGTACAGGGAATAGCAACTTGCTATTAGCAACAGCAAGTGTGTGTGTGAGTAGCCAGCAATAAAACCGTCGCTCTCCCCCTTTTGCCTGGAAAAAGCCAAGTGTGCACCAGTTGGCCTCACGAAAAAACAATGAACAACAACATTGAAGTGAGGAGCAGTGCACAACAATGCTTTGTTTTTGTACGACGTTAAATACAATTTTTGCATCATCACTTTACACGCACTAAACGACAAGAGCATTGATGATGATGATGACGAGTGAGATTGCTTTTTTATTTGTCTTGATGCTTCCAACCAACCACCAACTTGACGAAGATGATGTTTTGTCTTTCTTGTTTGATGGATTTTGGTAGATGGTATAGCGTTACATGTTATGTAGTAGTTCCCTTTTCTTGCTAATCCTCACTCCTCATCAGCATCATCTTCCCTACTTCACCTGTGTTGTCTAACCAAATTGCATTTTGCAGCAGTGTGGTTGAATGCAGAAGATGGAGATAAAAGATAAACTGTAAGATAATGACGATGAGGCACCTGGCTTGGCTTCAAGCTAACGTGAATCAATTGCATTATAATAATATATTATGGTAATGCCTCCATTGTACATTAAGTAATGGCCGTGTCTTCCACCAGTGGACATAGCATCAGCATCGTCATCATTACAGCAACGGACAATTTTGAGCGTGTTTCATTTGTAAAATGGTCTCATCATCATCGTTATCGTTTCCATCTTGATTCTTCATGTTTCTTTCCGTCGTCTCAGTTGCCATGAAGAAAATAAAAAATAAAAGCACGCGGACCATGAACAAGGTGTGGAGTGGCTAGAATTTTCCGTGTTTGTGTTATTTATTGTTATGAGAAGCCTTGGATTTAGCACAATTTTAAATTTTTACAATTTCCTTAGTGGTTTTCGGCTTCACTTTTTTTCGTAGCCAGGCATATGGGTGTACGGGTCTATTACTTATTACTATTACTCAATTACTCCAGACTTATGCTATTGAGCAGTCTTTCTCCGAAACAGCATCTCGCGACGACGTACGTCACTTTTCTCTATCACACTTGTTTATCGCTCAACTGATTGCCTTCCCTTGTATTGGCAGCCTGACATGCGTACTTGGGCCTGACACGAGATGACGGAGACGAAATGAATAATTGTTTTTCGGTAGAAAATCTTACAACCCTACTGAACACACACATGCATTTACAGTGTAGAACGGCGTCGCAGGCTAACCACAAGTTTTAGTATGTACTTGAAACTCATCGTCAGTTTGCGCTTGTGTATATTGAGCCCCTTTGTCCTTCGAACAACGAACCAATCTAAAATTGAACAACTCAGACTCAACCAGTATGTATCACTATCACACACCATCCTCATTTCAACATCATCTTCGTATTTTTCTGCTTTTATCATCATTATTATTATGTAGCGTGAACATTTTGTGTGCTACACTGGCTTCTAGGTACCTAGCGAAAAATCAATTTCAGCAGTAAATTAAAGTCGTAGTATGAGTCGAGGAAAAAGCAAAAGACGAGATAAATGAAATTATTGTAAAAGACAGGACTGAACAGGATACGATGACGACTAAGAAGATGCGCGTTGCTTGACGATGAGTAAAAAAATGAGATCAAGAAAAATGATATTTTTAAACGGAGCCATCAACTTACGTTAAAATTGTACGGTTGTTTGTGTTGTTGTTGTGTTCTAGTTTGAGTACTTTTCAATTTCATCAACCCACAGTCCGTACGTACGTACGTACTCCATTGTTACTACTCTACAAACAGCATATGTGTAGTTGTAAAGTTGTGTGTAAAAAGTGTGTTGTTGATCAACAAGAGTGTATATGATGATGATAATAGCATTACTCATGGTATATCGATATACCCCCTTCCCAATCCAATCACAACCAATTCTATATGGCATGATTTGTACCTTCCATCATCATCGTCGTATTGCCGATAAGAAAAATAAACATACGCATACAGAATACAAAAACCTCTTTTTTTAACTACGTGCTGCAGAAGTTTGCTCATGTAGTGTAGCAGAAGTAGTTAGTCAGCGTAGCAATAGCAATGTTGCAAGTGAAATGAGAAAATATTGAAAAAAGCTGTGATGCTGTCAAATAATTACGACGAGATATAATAATATGTATAGCATCAAACTGGTAATGATTTTCTGGTTGCGGATTCATATTGCGAGAAAAATCAGGACGCAGTTTTATCGAGAATTACAAAAAAAAATAAAACCAGTAGATAGATATTACTATTAGGAATGGACAAACAAGTACAGTATATATATATAGGCATGTATTAAAAATGTATGTAATTGGTTGTGTCATGTCACTACTGTTGCTCTATTATTGCCACCACTGTTATAACTGCTCCAAAATCGCCAGAATTATACTATCTGGTGTTGTGTGTGTACAACATGTATACCACCGTACCGAGAAATGGTAGATAAAAAGTTGCCTACTCGAGTATAACTCCAACTCGACACACCACAGAAACAAAGACGGACACATTTATTGTACGCATACGCATGCATATTGCATTTCTAGGTATGTATTTACGAGGATGATTATTCCTCTGTCGAGATGGATTAGTCAGCCAGCAGCAGTAGTAACACCAATAACATCTAACATCCCCAGAAAGTTTTGTGATTGACGATGACTACACTAGAAAGAGGAATACGTCTTATTTTTCTAACAAGAGCAGTCGCGTCGTTGTTGGCGCAGCTTTGTCCTGCTTGCCAGGTTTACTTGGTTGGATAGCAAGCAAAAGAGGCAAGCTTCTTGCAAGACAACTTTTATTGTTCCTGGTATGGTGGTGGAGATGGGAGAGTACAGCTTGGTTGCGTCGTACTTGAATATGTATCACGTATACAGCTTGGTTATGCAACTTTTGGCGGGAAAAGTATCCTGTTTTTTTTATGCATTTGTATCGTACATCAGCGGCCGTTTCAGCTTGCGTTGCACCACCACCGCACCGAAGATCATTACACTTTTACTCTATTCTTTGCCTTTGGTGGCGTACAATAACAATATGTGGCAAACTACGTAGCGTCAGCAAACACATTATGTGTTATACCATAGACAAGAAAACACGTATTAAAGAAGATTTTTTGAACTCTTCTTTTTGGGTGTATACAACATTCAACAAACACCAAAATTTCTACACATTGTATACGTACATTTGTTTTTACAGAGAGAGAAAAAAACTACATGGAAATATAACTATATGACATGTAGTGAACGTATACGTGTTGAAATACGCCACCTTTTTTTCATTTTCCTGTATATCTTCCTATACTCCTACTACTACGCACATAAGTTGTTGTATTGTTCACATTTTGGTCCAGTAGTTTTGGTATCAGTTAGTAGTTGAAAATTTGGTACTGAAGAATGTGTATGAGCGTCGTCTTATAAGAAACTTGCTATATTATCCTATACGGGGGCAGCTGCAACACCGCGATAAAGTGGTAGTAACAACGCTTTTGATGGTAGCGATGATGATGATGATGATGGGTACAACGGCTTGGGTTTTTCTTGGCTCAGAACTTGTAAATAAGGAAAAAAAGGTTCGTTTATCCTTCTTTGCCATATTATTTAAACTCAATAACAACAGGAAAGCAGAGAGCATCTTGTGTTCCGTGCTTTGAAAGTATATTGTTCCTCCTTCGTGTTTCATCATCATCATCACCATCATCGTGATAAATAATCGTCATCACCACAACCACACAAAAACATCAAAGTGTAGTTGTAGTAGTAAAGGAACATTATAATATGGAAGTGTAAACGAAAGGAAAAAGCGAATACGACTAAACTCATATGTATCATTGACGTGTAAAGTAGTAGTAGTAATAGTAGTAGTAATAGTAAAGTAAGCAAAGATGGTTACTTTGACACGCAATAAAGATGATGCGTATCATAGTTATATATGTATTTTAGGATATATCAACTTAAATCTTTCTGTATATATGGTACTGAAGAAAAGGAGTACGTTTAAAAACGTCTTTTATTTAAAACGCTCTCTCTCTTTTTCCTTTCCAAGTCCGTGCATCTGTCCCTTTTCTTTTTTCTCTATTTGACGAGAAAAAAAGAAATTTTAACGCGCCAAGAAAACCCTGCTCTTATCTCTCTCTCTCAAACCCCTTGTCAAAAATAGATTGTCAACTTTCGTGAAGAAAGACAAAAAGCGTACGGTACGACTTGGGATATACTTTGAACACATGAATCGACTGTAAGACTCAACCGGTAAAGTTCTACATTTATTAGGAGCCACCTCCCTAATTTTCATACGGTCACCGTTGTCTTTTGTATGTACACACCGATATACACGTTTTAAAGATCACTGCGTATTTTTCGCAGCAACATTAAATACCAAAATCAAGTACTTTATGTTGTCTATTATCTATTGTGTACAGTTTCCGCGTTCATGTTTCATAGCGAGGATCATTTTTCACATCTGGAAATTATCATGATAATGCGGTGGATGAGGTCACCATGCCATGATCTCGATTCCCTCTGTGACTTCTGTAATTGCAAGCAGGAGATACGCACAAACATTATTTTGGTTGGTCAATCAAAAAGTATGAATATGGTGTGGTCATCATCGCTGTGCTATTAATATCAACATCGTTCTCGTAAAATTGTACGTAAAGCGGAGAGTTCATTTACTTTTACTTACCACTACCACAGATCTGCCGACGAACCTTGTTTTTTAACTTTGTTGATTAGCCGATTCACTTTACTTTACCGTTCACTGGAGTAAACATTTTGAAAAATGTATAAAAACTTGTTTGCTTTGCTACCCTCAAACATTTGCAGAGGACAGTCGGCAACTTTTTTTTTGCTTTTCCAAAAAGCAAACATTAAAAGTATTCCTCTTCCGCCTTCTCGTACATCCCTGTTACTATGGCCAACAGTATGAAAAACTTATTACGTTATCACAGTAATAATAATAATTATAATTATGTGCTGCTCAAAGAAATCATTGCTTCAAAAATAAATACGCCGTACTGAATCGTATGATGAAAAGTCGTGGTGTTCAATCCTAATTGCACATTTATTTTTTACGACACGTAGTAATCATGCTAAATGTTCCTTTGTTATGTGAGTTATGTGATGATGATTCTCTCCAACTTTCATCCTTTCCATTTTACAATAACAACTTGCAACAAAACGTTTTCCCTAATAATAGCTCTTGGGGGTACTCAAACAACGGATTTAACGTGTAAAATGGTGAAAACAGCAAAGAAAAATAACAGGCTACACACAGCTAACCCCGTATTTTCACCATACCAACCAACGAGTTTGAGGCTTGAGCACGGTCAATAGTCACCATTATTACTGTTTTACTTGCTGATGATAATACAACTGAAAACTTATATTTTGTTACAAATAAATGATCAATGGTTAAACCTGGTGATCATGATGATAATGGTAATGAGATGATAGGACCTTCCCCAATAATTTCAAAAGTAGCTTTGGGATTCTCTTCGTCTGATTGTAACCATCATATCGCCTCCTGACAGCCTGGAGAGTGACGTAAAAAAACAAACCATATAGTTTTCAAAGTTACCTAAATGTGTTTCCACTGACCCTTTCCAAACTTGGTTGTATGACGACCACAGCCGCTGCCCCATGTGCCTTATTATGAAAACAGTAGAGTGCTCAGAAATATCACGGTTTTAAATGTTGTTCAGTCTCGCCTTGGTCATTATTATTATTGTTAGTGAACAAAATTGTGTGTCTGCCTGCTGCATTATCCAGAGTACGTGCCTATTTATTTACAAACTTACGATGCGATAGTAATCATATGCTACGCAGGGTGAAGTTGTTGAGTTGATGCATGGTAGGTCACGTTGGGTTATAATATTATGATAATAAGTAGTAGCTGTAGTGCAACGTTATCATCATAATCATCCATATGACCATGTATCGTCTCTTCTCCAGCTGAACAGTTAGTTGTTGTGGCATAAAACCTAGAAGAAAAACAAGGAACTTGTCTTTAAGCCAAAGGTAAATGCTCGAGTACTATTTTTATTTCGCTTTGGGGTTGAAAGTGGCGATGGGAACGCTGTACGAAATACAAGCAGGGGTAGCTATTATTAACATTTTACCCTTTTTTCTCTTTCACGGCATGCATTGTTATTTGTTATGGGTATATAATAATGTGTCGTATAGACTAGAGGTGTCTGGCTTTTAAGTTGGTTGCTGTTTGGGTCAATGTCTTACACATCTGACAAAGTGAACAGACAGAAGAGAAAAAAATTGTGTGTGTGAGAAAAAAACTAGTAACGCCAAACTGCAAGGCAACATAATATAAACAAGTTGAACCATTTCCTAATTCCTACATTCCGTATATTTAGTGATAGAGGTGACCTGGTCTTTTTAGAATGTTACCACTTTACTCGTTTTCATCATAACCATCTACAAGAACAACCAAACGCAGTCAACAAACAGAACAGCATCTATTTTACTGTCATCATGACGCAACAAGCTTTGTTGTTGTTGTAGGTATTTTCCTAACAACTACAACAAGAAAAACCACTGACAAGAGCCCAGATTCGTTAATTTTTTTTTCTGCTGGAAGAAATATGACGTTTTCTCATTTCTCCCTGGTCCCCTTGAGCGTTAAAATAATGTTTCATAATAAATAAACTCTACTACTACTACTACTACTACTGTCGTAATTATGAATATACGTATATAATATACTAAGGTACATGCATTTATATGTGATGATGTGAGCACCAAAATAATATTTTTAACCTGCCGCGATACCGAAAGATTACTAGATTACTAGCTTCATAAAGAATAGATTTTTTTATAAAAATCCTGTGATCAGAGAGATCGAAAGGGATTATACAACCAGAAACCTGAAAAGAATCGGAAGACTTAAGGGTACGCCCTTGATTACTCTGGCCATAGCCGAGGAGTAAGTAGTAAATAGTAAAATAGTGAGTAGAGTATGAGGACGATGATGATAATACGATGAGGATGATGTAAGACGGGACAATTTTTTTCTTTATAATTTATGTGTTTTAAGTTCTGTGTATTTTTGTATGTTCGTCGTACCCTTGTGACGTTATACCTACCCACATAATATATGAACAACAACAACCGATGGGCTTTTAACGCCTGAAGAAAGAGAAAATATACATATACCTAATATATAATAGAGTTTAAAGTGAAACAGCACGAAAAAACCAAGGGCAACTTTTTAAATTTTTAAAAGAGCCTTTTACATATAGCCTCACGTAAAAATATAAGTACAAAATCCACTATATATGCACAACAGAACAAACTATTTGGAAGGTACACCATAGTACGCTTACAACTTACGTACGTAAAGGTGATTTCTTAAAGATGACGGGGATGAAGAAAAAAACCAAGACGTTTATAAGGGACGCTAGAGATGTTGATGAAAATGAGGTTATATGTTGGTTGTGTGTAATGACAACTGGTTCTTCTTTATACTCGCTTACTAGTCGATATACTCGGTACGTGTTCGAGGCTTGTTTCATTCGTCTTATGTGGAGAATCGATTTAAATGAAGGGTAAGGGATGCAATAAAGGTACACACCATTTTTGAGAGTTTTCATATGTGTAATCATCAAGGAAAATCCAGTCGACCAAGTGGTGTCGTGTTCCTGTTTGCTCTGTTGATCATCGTCATCATCATCCTCAGCATTATTCTCATCTCTATCCAATTGTCTGCCTTTACTCCCTGTCTGGATCTTTTCTTGGCCCTTTCAAGAAGAAGGGTCCCCTTTACTCCGGCTGTACAAACGTTACAACAACTGTGAATCTTTTTTGGACGTAGTAAGCAGTACGACGAGTATCATATGAGTGGTAGTAGTAAAATTGTGTAGTAGTAAAGTGTAGTAAATAGTAAAAAGGGGGTGAAATCGAAAGAACACGTTTCTGCTGCCGTTGCAGTAGTTAGCTCCCATAAGGGCTTTGATCTTCTTCCTTGTTTCTTTATAACGTATCATGTTTCTTGTAGGCTTCTTTATGGTTTCTCGTGTAAAACAACAACGGGCAATACCAACCAACTGGATGCATAGCAACAGAGAGTAGTCAGACGAGAAAATGATGGCAAGACGAAGAAAATGATGATGATCATTATGAAGATCGTAAACGTAAAAAAAACGTCGAGGTGAACCAGACGATGTGACTTAGCTTCATTTTGTTTTCTTTAAAACTGCCAGACATTTTTTCATTGTTTCTTGTCAAGGATTTTTGGCCGTTGAACGCATTGTTTTTTCGCATTTTATTTATTTTGTGCTTTAATTGCGGTTGTCTTGTCTGGAACGAGGCATTTAATTTAAATCCTCATTGGTTGTTTCGAATTAATAATGACTCTTGTCAAGAAAAAAAACACTGGAAGGATGGTTGGCCACAACGAGGAAGGAAGAAAACGACACCAGTAAGAAGTGCGTGCTCATGCTGCTGTGTGGGAAAACACGACTGTTGACTGATTACTCTTTTATATGCGTGATGCGATCCGAACTGCGTGAATTGACGGTTGAAGATAAAATATTCGCAGTGAGAGGGAGAAAGGAGGCAGTGCAGTCTGTAAATTTTATTGCGCCTTTGTCGTTTCTTACTCCCTCTCAACATCAACTCATTCCCAAAGACGCTATCTGTCTGTCTGAATTTTTCTGTTTTTTTCTAAGAAGGTAAATTATCTCGTCTTGTTGGAAATCTGAGGAACATGTCATGTCATTACACTTGTCATGTTAATATTCCTTCTCAGACAAATATTATCTTAAATCATCCTCTGGCGAGTCGTTTCGGTTCTCGTCAGGATATTGCAAACTTGCAAGGATATTGGTATAATGGTTTATATTATAATGAAACCTTGCTGCTGTTGCTCAAATGATCTTTTATTGCTGATAAGAGACACATTCATGTCAGAATTTTTCTATCATAGCACCTCTGCACAACGTTGCTTTGTTCGTTCGTTTTTTAAAAAGATTAACGGCCTGAAACTTGGATAAATTTATATATGCGCATGTTTTTGTTGCTTTCATTTTGTTACAATTCTCTTCTTTCATCATTTCTTTCCTTCTGAAGAGATTATCATGATGACATATTTAGAAATGTTAAAAAATACAAACGAAATAACGGTATATATGAATCGTCGAGTGACATACTGATTTTTAACGTTGATAAAAGCCCAATCGTATCAGTCTTGTTTTCTCATTTTGGAGTAGGCATGTAATATTGGTGTTATTGGTGACAGTTCAAACTTGTTAACTACGTTGTTATTTGCTGGTTGATGGCGGCGGTTTATCAGGGAAACTCGTGATAGGCAATTCTTTCTTCAAGAAAAAAAGAATGATGTAATTTGATCAATACGTTTTTGACAAAAAGAACTCAACAGTCACGCACGCACTACGAGGGATATCATCCTTATCTTTTTTTAAAAAAAGTGTAAGAAAAAGGTCCACAGATAATGCTCTCTTTGTAAACGAAAAGATGTGTGTCCATAGTAGCGCATTAATAAAAAATAATTGAAGCTGAAGAAAAGAATGGACATTTCGCTTTTCCAAGATAGCATCTGCCACTAGTGTTTAATAAATTCACCGGGTTGGAGAGCAGCTGCATTTGGGAAAAAAGGTGAAGAAGAGAATCACAATAGATTCTTTCTTGAAATAAAAAAATATGAATTTCACAAGTTTTGCATGATGGTAAATACATAGATTCATCATTTTTACTGCTTAAGGTAAACGTACTTTTACCTGCATCCTGCAGTGTCCGTTTAAAAAAAGTATTTTTTCTTGACATTAAAAGTGGGGGGAAATGGCAAAGGTGTACCTTATTCCTTTTGTTTGCATTGTTTAGTTTTCTTTCTTATGTTCCTTCTCAGTTGCGATCCTTTTACTTCTATTTTGACGCAGAAAGAAAGAAAAGTAGTAGTGGCAGTGGTGGTGATGCTGCTGGTGTTGGTGGTGAATTCATAAGGTATCGGGTTTTTTAAAGTAATAATTCAAGCGTGAATAAAAGGGACACATCCAATCGCAACCCACACAAAACAAACCTTATTCCAAACCATTCTCTTTAGATACCTATAGAGAGTGGGTGAACTATATAGAGTTCATAGGCATTTCTCTGTTTATATTGAATGCAGGTGTGCAGAGTGGATGTTGTTGCCCTGTGACTCCTCCAATGTGTGCTCTAAATCCATGCGTACCTATATGTACGTGTATATTTATTCATTTATATATTATTATTATTACCTTTCTATTATAAGTGGAAAGTTTACTCAGGTAGAAGAAGAAAAGAAGAGCAAAAAGGAATAAAATTATTATTA
Organism: Callyntrura guangdongensis; assembly: GCA_027744295.1. Lineage (NCBI taxonomy): Eukaryota > Metazoa > Arthropoda > Collembola > Entomobryomorpha > Paronellidae > Callyntrura > Callyntrura guangdongensis. The sequence continues at coordinate 48,636 of JAHZNB010005684.1, forward strand.
TTTTCTCGAGGAAAACTAAGTGTATAAGTCTAGAAGAAACAAAAATAAAGGTAGAAAAAAATTGCCAGCGGTTGTCTCCCTCTCTCTCTCTCTTGTCTCTGCTTATAATGTGCTACTTATATTGCTCCCGTATTTAAACGTATTTCTTTCGGCTATTAAACCAAAGCAACTTACTTCGGCCTCTGATACCCCTGTATTTTTGCCTTTCATAAGTTCAAGTTTTGCTCGCAGCAAAAAAAAACGAAAAAAGGGGAGCCGTGCTGACTCCTCAATTCAAACTATGTATGTATGTTCAACAATCATTCATGCATGTCGTCATAAAGGTGATTGCTCTTTGTTGAAGCTGAGAGAAAAAAAGAGAAGAAAAAAACAACCGATTGGTCGGTCGGCCAGTCTGTCGGTCAATGATATTGATACCAAATACATGAATACGTCTCTGCTTAATAACAAATCGGCAGTGCCAAGTTTACCTGTATTGTTGGTATACAAGTCCATTTTGCTTTTATGCAGTGATGGCAATTGGCCCCATGCATGCATCGTCTTCATTATACCGAAAACAGAGATAGAGAAACTGATTAAGGTGGTGAATGAACGATGAAGTCTTACAACTTACAAACATGCTAGTTATGGTACCTTGCTTTATACCTGGTGTTGATGAATTTCAGCGGTCGTTTAATGGCGTTTAAAAAGAAGACCGACCGTGGTCCCCTCTCCGTTCGTATTACTATTATGAATATGAAGTGACCAGCTTAACAATATTCAATACAATACTTCTTAATGGTGGGTACATATTCATTTATTGTTATAGTTGTCTTTGTCAGTTTTTTGACCGGTAAGAAGCTCCACGTCTTAACTCTACTTACCTAAGTGCCGTTTGTCTCATTCCTAAGGTCATTGGTAGAAAGAAAGCACTAAATAAATACTTATGTACTGTATACGGAAATTTTAGGCTATGGATGCAAAATACATGAAGCATAATGCATCATCCTGACAATTATTTTACAGTTTTGCAATTGTTCGTTTTTGTTATTTGTTATTACTGATGGAAAATATTGATAATATTTAAAAATTCGTTGGTGAAATTCTATTCAACCTCATTCAACCTCCAAATAGTTTTTCAGGTATAATAAATTTGTTATTTGAATTGTACTTTAAGGATTATTATTGTTTCCAAGAGTGTTGTACATTCGGAAAGAAAACTGACAAAGGAGAGGTGGCGGTGGTGTTGGAGGTTACCAAGGATATATATTACTTTACTACCGTCATCCGGCTTGTATTTCCTATTTATCATTTATTAGTTTTGTACTACACGTCTTTATGAGTTTAATAGGTTTGGAAGATTTGTTATTATGTAATAATAAGTAGGTGGAGAAGGAAGTTTTGATTTGAAGTGAGCCTGGAACAACGAGATGTTATCTGTTTCAGTATCCATTCCCTGTTTTTCATTCCAACATAATGCATAGAGTTCACTATTTTTTCCTTTTTTGTCCTCAAGGAACGGAATCATCTTTGAAAAGAGGGGCAGGGTTAGAAACACGAGAAAAATTTGTTGCACCTGAGAAATCCGTTGTTTTCCTTCATTCCCTCTGGACATTTTGCCAGAAGGACGACTCCGTTTTTAAATTTAAAAGTTACTAAAATACTTTTATATGGGATGATAACAATAAAAAAAACGTGAAAAGGTATGCATGGTAATCACAATCATCATCAACATCGTCGTTCATGATGATGAGCAAGCAGGGCAAGGTGAACTTGAACATTTTAGCTTAACATACCAGAAACAAAGGTGTACATTTTCAAAGTCAACCATCTCGCTTTCATTTTTAAAACAAAGCAGTTTAATCAGTACAAAGAACAAAGTTGAAACAGGCTCTAAACCTTGCACTAGCATAGCATGCACACCTTCACCTACGCAGGTATGTGTGTACATAAATGGAAACTGAAAGTTGATTTTTACCGCAAGGCAAAGAATATTTTAAGGGAGGAAACAATTCTAAAAATATTTCGGATAACTTGTAAAAGCTAGTTGGCCGGTAGGTTTAAAACCGAAATGGAAGCCTTGAAAAAAAATCGCTGAAAGGCTTTCTGAATTGTTTATGATAATGACTATGACCATGATACGACCATTTTCAAAAAAATGAGGAAATTTATTGTGTTGCATGATACGATGGTGATAAGAAGAAGAAACCAAGATATCCCGGAAAAAATATCCTGTTTAAGTATGTGCAAGTTTCAATTCTGGAAAAATATAAAGCAAGCTTGTGCTCGTGGGCATGAATAATAATAATATGCTAATGGGTAAGAATGCAATAAAATCTTGCTCATTATTTTTATCAGGATACAGGCTTTACGTGTACATTTCTAAGGGAACGTCTGGAGGAAAAATTCCTGGAAGGTAAACAGTGTGTCCCGGTTTAGCTACCACTATCAACATCACCGGTGGCAGTGCGCATACATACTTTTTTCGTATTGATCATATGTTGTTCCTATGTATAAATAGGATGTTGATTATCACGGTCATCTCTCTATCCACTTTTACTTTTTTGTACAAAGATGATCAAGGCATTGATGCCTTCATTTTTTTTAAAGAATCCGGCTTTCCTTGAATAATTTCTGTTATAAAATGGAAGCATGGTAACATTTTTTAAATTGAAGGAAGATGACTTGACAGGAGCAGCAAGCAACCCAACTTTCTTTGCAATCATCACGACGATGATCATTTTTATTGGATTCCGATCCAATCAAAATTTTCAATTTCCTGCTGTTGGCCAGCAATAAAGAGAGAGAGAGAGAGAGTGAGACGATCATGATCAGTGTTTTGCCTGCCTGCACGTTTTGCTGCCATTATATACATAATACGCGTAGCCGTCGGCAGCAGAGTATATAAGCCATCCAGCTTTTTAACTATTTCAAAGTAGTAATAACAATAACAATAATGAAGTTAAAAAGTGAATAAAGTTCATTGAGAGATAATTGTGAAAAAAGACTTGGATGGACAAGCCGTTTCATAAATAAGCAACGAAATGAGAATGTATGATGATGACCGGTCATTTATTCTTCTTTTCTTGTCTCGGTGGTTGGTCCACTATTATTGCTTACATGAATACATTCATTGATGCACCATGTCTAGCGACAAATACATGATGTATACACGTAGAGAAAAAGCAAACTCAAAAAATACTAGCAAGAATGCATTTACCTGGTCAGTCCTCCTGGTCATTCCATTCTTCCTTTCGACGACTAGTGTGATTATACACGTTGGAGGTTTTTGATTGTTAAACGCCAAAAGAAAAAAAAACGGTCAGACAGACAGTTTGCTGAATAAGTAGCGTTTCACGTGGCGCAACCGAATGCATCTCAAAACTGTATTTCATGTGTGTCGATTACTATTCGTTTTTGTTGTAATAGGGTAAATTATCTATTTTTCTTTTCAGTTTGCATTACCACTTGTTAAATTGTACATCAAGCCATGGCTGCATTGTATGGCAATACAGCACACAATAAGTGACGTGGAAGTAAACTTTTCGAAGATGCTGAGTAGTTATGTAGATGTGCAGTCACAACGAGGAAAAGGAACTGCGTGCTACAGTTGTTGATAGTCAAAGATTCATAATGTGTACGTTGCTTCGTCTTGTTTCAAAAGCTTCACTCTGTACTTGCATAATACTTCCAGAAAATACCAGACAGTCGGATGACTTCCCTTTTTGGGAAGGAGAATACAATGCCATTGTTGATGTTTGCAGGAGAAAACCATAAACTGAACAAGTTCGTCGTTTCGACTTTGCTTAAAAAGATTTTTTTTGCCGAAGGAGATAAAAAATTTAGTGCGAGTGGTATATTGGAATGCAATGCGTGCATTCATGTGAATGGATAGCAATGCGTTACGCAATATTCTCCAACTGATTTCAACTCTACTGGGCTTGCATATTTGTTTGAGTTGTCAGGTAGGAGCAACTTTTTTCCGCCTTCTTTTCCGTCTTTTTTACTTTTTTCTTTTGCGGTAAATGTCGTCGTAAATCGTACTCAATTTCTGATATTTTCTCCACCTTTTTTTCCACTGCGTAAATTGTTCAAACGAAAACCAATCTCTACGTTTATGATCAAGTAAGAAAAAATGATTCGTTATGGATTGTTTTGCTCGTCTGGATAAGAATGGGAAGAAACGCATTTTGTGCCACAAGGAGGAAGAAAAAAGTCTAGGTGTTTCAAATGATGATAAACTGGACGTTTATATGAAAATTCTTCTTTTTACAAAAAAAAGAAAATTGTGCCGTGGTACTACTGCTTTGGATTTTGTGCTTGCTTGTTAAAAAAAGAGGTAGTCTTACACGGCTTCACTCACTATACCTTGGAACGGGTCGAAATTTGAAAGAGTCACTCCTGTATTTCACATTGGCATGCAAAATGTGAAAACGTCGATGTACATGATTTCATCCGTAATCATGTAAAATGTATGCCGCGATAATAATGATCTGATTCGCTTATGGCTGTCATGTCATGTCAAACAGTGGACATATCGTCAATTGGAATATTTGTTTGTGTAACCTGTCATGTTAAGGCGGACGTACTATTGCATTATTGCATAGTATATTGGCCGTGCGGTTGTTATAACTTTGTAACGTGTCAGTAGGTTGAAGTTGCTTCCACGACGATGCATCTACCGACAAACACATATGACGCAATTGCCTTTATACAGTGTAGCAATCATTGAACTTTTTATTGTTACTCGACTGTTTCAAAATAAGAGTATAAAAGCAGTTACTCCAAAAAATATGTGCATTTTTCTCTTCGTCTTTTAATTTGATGGATAAACAAAACAAGAATTTGATCTTTCCTTATTATTTTTTTGTTGTTCCGATAAAAGCGTGGGCCAAAGCAAAGAAGGGCATGCGATGTTTTCAACATTGTGGTATGAAAGCTATGTACACAGAAAAAGTACAGAGAAGCTGTAATTTTAATATTGGTGCCAACTTGACCGGCGGCTAGTTGTGTGTGGTTTTTTGTAGAGTTTAATGCCTCAGTAACTGACTGATTTGTTGTCAGATTTTAGTTACAAAAGAGACGCACACATGTGCCGTCACGTTGCCAAGGAAAGTTTAATCTAGTATTTTGTGGTGCCTTATGAAACGAGATTTTTTTTATCGGAGATTAGTTTTACATAATAGAAAGGACAAGGTCTGTAATAAAGCTGCGGCAGTGATAACAAATAAAATTGAATAAAATGTGTTCGGTTTTTTGTGGCGAACAAAAAAGAAGGATTTTCTTGAGCATCTATCCAGTTTGTGAGAGAACAAGTCGAGACGAGTATGTCGGTCAAGTTCAGTCATCATGAACAAAATTCAAAATAGTAATCATCATCGTCATTATATTTGATGATGATCTGATCTCACCGTCATGAATTTAAGTCGAGTTGCTTTGATTCTGGCTGTTTTGTTGTGCTCTGCAGTGGTGATGTGCCGTGTTATATTTTATTATAAAAAATAAAGGCACCATCACGAATCACGACCGGGACTGAAACTGGACTCAAGCTCGCCACCAGTCAAACGTCAAAAAATAAAACTTAGGCAGTCAGTCAGTCCGTCGGAAAGAAAATTTCTAGTAATCGTGTCCAGCCAGAGTATATAAAATTCTTGGGAATTTCGCTGGCGGAGGAAAAAAGGAAGTATGGGAGAGTAGAAGTCCACTACCAGAGTCTTTTTTGGTCCAGTTCCAAATATACACGCTTCATTTTTACTTACAGACATTGTACTGCTACAGTATTCACTGGAGCCGTGACCATCATGTCTGTCGGGGAGTCTAGTCTAGAATTCCGATTTTTATTTTCGTCTGGCTTTACATCATCATCACCATCCTCATCTCGTCATTCTCATTTTTCTTACCGGCATGCTATACTTATTATTATTTCTTTTTCTGGTTTGCTCAAACATTGAATTGCATTGCATGAATAAATTTAAAGATGGTATTTATATTCTTTTCTTTACTGCTTTCCTATTTTATTATCACTGATATCAAATCAGTGAGTTGTTGGTGGCTGTGGTGGTCGTTCTCGGACTTTGTTGCTCTGCATCTGTTCTTTTCCATTTATACATTTACCATTACCACTTCTTTCGTCATCCGACTTTACAATCGTCTCCGTCAATCATTATCATCATCACGAAATGAAAGAAAATGGCCTAGCCTGAGAAAAAGCGATACAAAACTACTTAAAATTAAGCACTGTTCATCTCTCTGGTTGTTCTAGTCTCCTGCCATTACTGCTGACTGGTTGACCACTTGAGGAAGATGTTTTAATACATTGTTGGTGTTGATGAACAGTGATGTTAAAAAACATCAAGCCAAGCCTATAATCTATTTTTAAGAAAAGAGGCTAGAAGTGGCGAAGAAGTTGTTTTTAAAAGAGCGAACAGCAGTTAGCCTACTTTCCATTTTCAGAGATCACATAACAATCCGTCTTGTTCAGTCTTGTCTTTATTTTCTTTTTGTTCCGGATTATATCTGGATTATAAATGAAAGGGATTTTTTCTTGTACAAGGCAGCAAGTCCACGTTGTTGTTTCAAGTGGAGAAGAAGGACAAAGGAGAAGAAAAGCAGTTCCTTTTAAAATTAATAGACATTTGCCACACCACCAAAAACAGGGAATTAATAATAGTCACTGTAGCTACAACATGAAACACAGAGGCTGAACACAATAAAAGCAAAGGTGGATACTTGTTGAGTGGTGGAGGAACAAGAGGAGCACTTGTTCCTTAACCTTTTTGTCAAGTCATCATTCCATTCTACTTTTTATATAAATAAATACGTACACGCATGCAACATAAAACATTCTATTCAATTCTATCCATTTCTTGTCTGAATTCGAATCTTCCTTTCCAATCTCCCATTGAAAATTCAACAGCTCTCCAGAGCTGTTGTGTTGTGAAAGGCTATAAATAAATGGAATTATACCATGTAAATATATTCAACAAGCTTGTTATGCATTCATACTTCATACGCAGTGGCAGTTGCATACCACAAATTCCTCCTATTATTTTTACATAAATATTTTCTTGTAAAGTCTGCATTATGTCTTCTTGTGTTTTAACCCTTTTTGATGAATTCCTGTGATCAGCAGGAGCACCACTCAACAAGGTGAACAAGAAGAAGTAGCACAAAGTACAATTGAAGGAATTTTATTTGTACAGAATTAAAGATGATGATGATGATGGGGATATTGTTCCTTGGCTACATAACAAGCTTATGGCTACTTGCCACCGTTATTTTTTCATTCCTGCTGTGTATTATGAATCAACGAAACAGTGATGCAACCTACAGTCGTGCTTAATCACAATCAGATTTTCACCATTTGCAAAATACGGCACATTTAGGGTTGTTGGTTGTTGTTGCTCATCGCCATTTATACACTAGTGTCAAAGATCACCTTTTCAACCGATCGCGTCTCTTCGCTAATGTTGACGATGGTCTGGCCTACTATTGGTGATTTATACATTTATTGAAAACGCATCGGCTTTCAATTGATCGTCTTGCGTAAATATAATATGCATAATAAACCACCATCCGAGAAGTAGTAGTAATGATAGTAAAAAAACGACAGAATTATTGCAGCTGCTTTGAAATGAAAGCTCAGCTGGACTTCTAATTCAAACTGTATTTCTACTTTGTAGCATCATAAGCTGAAACATGTGTGTGCCAGTACATCAACCAACGGCATTTTGCAAAAGATGCATATAGACATTTTGTGTGGTACATACACAAAATGCTCACGTCTTGTGATAATTAACACAACATAACATAATATGATTTTTTTCTGATAAAAAAATCAAGTCATACAACTCCGATGTTCAATCAAGTAAACAGTTGGCGATGACGACAAAGAGACTTTGAGGAGTAATAGTGACCGGAATAAAATGAACAGTTTTCGTTTTGTACAATCAACCTTGCTTTAATTAATAATCCCATGTATGCCAGTACAACGTTCAAGGTTTTTTTTGTTCCGTTGCCGTGAGAAAAAAAACATGTTTTTATATTTTTAATCGGATAGAGTAAAAAAGAAATAACGTGCAATTAGAATGCTAAAAAAGAAGGCGCATCCCGTGATCCTCACGGTTTCTGTCAAAAGAGACGGAAGAAAGAGCGAGAGACAAGCGTGCAACAAGATTGTATAGAAGAGTCGATGTTGCATTGGTAATGCTATGCCTTTCCTGAATTGACTGGGTGTGGCAAACTGGTTGGTGATGTGATGATTCTCAACAGCGCAGCAGTAACAGTAGTGACCGGTAATTTGAACACGACTGGAAAATAAAAAGGGAGAGATGGAGAGGATGTGATTTGTAATTTGATAAATGCGGACATAAGCATGCATACTCACACACACATATATAAATACGTACACAGAAAATTAATCTATCCTTTCTTTTTAATGCGCACTTAAGTCAGTTTTGTGTTGGGCTTAATCAGATTTGAATGAATAGTAAAAGACTCCCTCGTAAAAATTTAAAAAATAATGCTGGCGTTGTTGTTTGCTGCTAATCCTACATTTTCCCATCAACATCACTTAACGTTAAAGAATTGATCATAGTCAGCTTTTTATATATATTCAACGAAACCAAGCAGCGTCATCATTTTAAAATGAACGTCTTTTCAGATACGAGGCGTAGCTCTACAGATTTATATCCAGTTACCGTTTCATTACGGCCAAAGAAGTCACTCTCAGTGACTTTTGACGTGACTATGTGTAGAATGGTTATTAAATTTTCATATACCTACACTGTCCGCGTCTTAGAAATTACTGTGCACTTTCTGGCCCTTGGTAACAACGAATACAATCAGCACTAAAGAAAATGAACTTTTACGATAAGCAGTAAAAAAGCACTATGCATTGCTTATTATCATTATAATCATATAATTAGGTATTCATATTTGTGCTTTATACGTTAATCCTATTAAAATACAGTTTTTCTCTCTTCTCGACTGGAGAGGAGGATTCTATTCTACGTTTTTGTGCCGATAGTCATCATTACCCAGTATAGGAACAGGTTGTAAGGCAATCGTGTCAAGTCAAGTCTCTTCTCATGTGAAAAATGATCGAATGTCAAAAGTGACGGTGAGAAATATGTGCGTTGCATACGCACAATATTAATATGTGATATCTACCCAACTCTTTACCTGTCTTATCCAAGTGAAACAAAATCCGTTAGCCTCATCATCGCAAGTGGCAGTGAGGTAGTAGTACAACAGGTACAACCACATTCTTTTTCTCCAATCCAGGTGTGGTGAGAACTGGTGATATATACCCAACGGACACTTGTTGCTTCGAACTCATCTTCCTTCCTTTCTTGTGCATCCAGCAGAAGTCTAGCTGGGGTAGAGAATGAATGATGAAAAGAATAAAATGTATGAAACAGGTTGCAAAAAAACGTACGCGCATTATTTATTATAATATTTTATCCTGTTTCCCTACCTTCCATAAGCTGAGCCCAACAGCTCAACAACGTTGAGCTTTTCATTGGATTCCTTGAAGCATGTAGCATTATCTATGAAAGACTTATGACTGCGCGTACGCATTTAAAGGTGTGTTCCAAGTGTCATGGGAGCCACCATTATCTTCATTCCCCTTTTGGTCTTTGTTCTCCTCTCCGACATCGCTCTTTCTCTTTCGCTGGCATTGAAGGAGAATGATGACGAGGATGGATGGTGCAGCAAGTTAAAAGTGAAAATTTTCCTCTGGGTGTAAATAATCAACCGATATTTAAAACGGCTAAAGCTAAATTACTTAAGTTATGATGATTATGCATTCCTCTACTTTCCATCACTCCATCCGATGCATGCCCTTTGACTTTTATTATTATTGTTCCCTGTAGCACAGAATATTCATTCCATATAGAAGAACCAGAGTCATGCGTGAGACAGAGAGAGAGAGAGAGAGATAGAGACAGAAAGAGAAGGCCAGGCCAGGGCCATGCATTTTTTAAAAAGCTTTAAATTTCTTATAGCTCAACAAGTAGGATCATTCTATATCATCATCATCATCATCCTTGGCTTAAAAGAAGGATCAAAGGAATAAAGGAACTGATTATACAAGTATCCACAATCCACGCACGCATACAATTTCTTCCCTTTGTGCTCGTTTTTTAATATCCGATATTCACTTGACTTTTTAATCTCCGCCGGCCATGCATGCAGGCATCCATCCATCCATCTAATAGTCATTGGAATTTTTCTTTTCTCGATGATCACACTAAACAACGAAACAACCAATAGGAATAACGACGTCGATGACGATGATCATGATAATAAAAATACAGCGGCGAGCAACGGTGATTTCTCGTGAATAATATATGGAACATATTGTAAGAACTCTGTTCGGATCATGGCAGTAATATAATCTGTGGCAGTATGATCACGACCATCATCGTCTGTCGTCATTACTAACACTGGTGTATTGTTATTACCTATTATGGGTGCCCCGGTCTCTGGGGTATACATACAGACATGCCGTGCCGTAAAGGCTGCTCATGCCACTCAGCCAGCAACACTCTTAACTTTCTTGGAATGCATTATTATCATGATAAGTGTGTATAAAACACATTTCTAACCTGTGGTGATCTTTTTTCGAAAAATGGACTGGATACATGCATAAAGAACACTTATCAGACGGGATACTACGTGAATAATGCATACTGGAGTTTTTATGTGATCATCGTCATCGTCAGGATGATGTCTGGCAACTGATAGTATTGTTCAATACTCCTTACCGTACCTTGTGTCTTCATGCGCACAACTGACTAATTTCGTGTACATTAAATGATAGCGGAGCAAACCAGGCTGCATACAAAAAATAAAAAGAAACAATCAGTCGTCGTAGTCGTCGTCGTCGGTTGGGATGAACTGCAAAGTCAATGCTTGTTTTATTTTCTCTTCGGATACGTTTAAACAAGACATCGACAAAAAACTAACCAGACAGACCAAACAAATCCTTTTCTTTGATCGTACAAACGTGCGTGCATGTATCTGTAGGTGCTGAAAATACAAAAGAGTGTGATAGAAATGGTGATGGAAGTGCCGTGCGTTCTCCGCAAAACTTAACATGTGAGAAATATTTTATGTCTTACAAAAACAAGACGAGATAATCGAGAATGTAGAGATGAGGTTGCGTAGATGCCATATGATTTTTTTATCTAGATGTTTTCAAGTATTCTTACAATAACATTACGTGGAGATTTAAATTCCAACCCTTTCTTGAGCCCATCAAACTAATCCAGAGTCCAACGCAGTTGCTCTTGATTTCATTACTGTTACAAAGTACGGAATGTACAAATCCCAACATTTGAATAGGAAATTTCAATATAAAAGAATAGTACTGGGTTTGAACTCTTTAGCCGTCTTCGATTAGCGTGTGGTGTCAGGATCACCACGATGATGAATAAGCAAAAAGCAATAGAATTTTCCCATAAAAATTCATTAATGCAGGGTGGCTGTGCTTATGTGCTTGTTTTTCCTGAGAACTGGTGAAGTATGCGTTTTTTCTAAGATGCTTGGAAAAATCAGAACTGGCTAGACACGACGCTCTTCTTCAAAATTCTTATTCAACTCTATATATAATAATATGCGTCGACGTAACAATGCAAAGTACATTCGTAGCTGATTTTCTAGAGAAACAGCATTTTTTTAAGCTTGAAAAATATAAACCTTGGGAAGTTTGAAATTCCTCAGTAAAGTTCGAGACTGCTGGAGGAGTGGATAGATGAATCTACAGTTTTTCACACGGTCCTCTCGCTCACACACGCACATACTGACTCGTGTATAATACTTCAATACTTTCTCAACCTAAACAAGAGAACACGATTTCTTTATATTACGCATGTTTTTTATAACTCCTCACTTGCCGACATCGTTTTTTCCCTTTGAAATATCTTTTGTTTTACATGTGCTTGTTGGAAAACATGAGTAACACGTACTAATGATGTATGTACTACAAACGTGTACACAACATATGATTTTCTTGTACCCTTTTAATTTTTTTGGCCGTTTTTACCAACAATCAAGTTGTTTATTGATCTTATATTAATGTGTGTAGGGTTTTTATCATTCTCAATATGCTAATCTAGTTTTCTTCAGAGGGAGAGTTAAAGAGAATTTCTCTATTAACCGAAAGAATAAAAAAAAAACTGGTAAGGAAGCTCTTATTGTGCTTGAGCTTCAGATGTGCGTAATTTATGATGTAGTTGGCAGTAGTTCAGTAGTTTAGTGGTTAGCAGATAATGGAAAAATGAAGTAAATGGCTAATCTCATAATATGAAATGAAAAAATATGTGATGTAATCGTCTAGATTGTATATTAAACATTTTATCGGATGCGTTTGTGTGATTATGTGCATAGGAAACTATAAAAGTGCAGCGTTATTTTATACATTTTGATTTTCACTTTGTATTTGTACTTTAGACTTTATATCCCATTATTCCCATTCCACATACTATGCAGAATGCAAACAGTCAAAGTCAGTATATCTGTATCAACAACAGGGAAAACGAGAACAAAGCAATATTTTATGCATGTTTAATACGCAAAGATTCTCTCGTTGTTGACTATAATAATCATCATTTTTATTATTTGACAGGGTAATTTAAGTTGATGAAGTGGATTAGTACTGGAGTGAAGTGGCTTTGTATCTTTTGTTTTTGCTCGGTCAGCCAGTTAGCGAGGATTCTGCTGTTATTGCTATGTTGGCTGATGAAGCTGATGCACGATTGCAAGCTGCATTTCTCTGGTATTGGGATTGAGCGGTTTGATGCAGTACAGCAATGCACTACAACTGTTTGTATGAATATGCGAAGGAGCAAAGATGAAAAATGAGAAAAGCTATATAAGTCAATTACAGCGAGAGGAGGAGAAGAGTGTGAGAGAGAAAAACAACTGAAAATTGATTGTTTTTTATTGGCTCAAGCTTACAGCTAAGTAGCTCAGCATTTTTTAATTCATCGTTAGCAATGATGACGACGTTCAGCGATGGCAATAATAATAATAATACTGCTAACGATTAGCATGGTAGTTGGTCGGCGAGATTGACATAAATCAAAGAAGGAGGGGTAGCTGCCATGCAAAAGAGAAAAAAATGAGTTGCATGAAAAAAGGAGAAATGAAAAAAAAATATTTGAGTACATTTTTTACATCTCTCAATGATGAATTTACTAAAGTTCAAACCCACATCAAAATAAATTAAGTGGTGCTCGTCTTTTTTGCAGAAAATGACATTGGAGTCTTTTGTTTTAATTTTCTTTGCTTTGTAACGTTACATATTTTTCACAACCTTCTTTCTACAATGATTTAAATTTTGGTATGATATTTAAATAAGCCATACTAAATAGTGTATTGTTCTGTTCATTTTTCAGGATATATGCCTATCAGAAAGCGCGCTGCGTCCACGTCAATACTAAAGTTCAAACCCACATCAAAATAATTTAAGTGGTGCTCGTCTTTTTTGCAGAAAATGACATTGGAGTCTTTTGTTTTAATTTTCTTTACTTTGTAACGTTACATATTTTTCACAACCTTCTTTCTACAATGATTTTAATTTTGGTATGACATTTAAATAAGCCATACTAAATAGTGTATTGTTCTGTTCATTTTTCAGGATATATGCCTATCAGAAAGCGCGCTGCGTCCACGTCAACGACCAAAGCTGCAACTGAAAGTGCTCCAGCTTCCTCAGCTGCTTCCACGGAAAACAAACGGACCGCGATGTAGGCAACCATTTCAATTTCACCAAAAGACGTAATAACAATAGACGAGGTGGACATGTTAGAGAGGGAAGGTTTATGAAACTAGATGCCAATATGATGCAAGTTGGACGACGAAAAAATACCTGATGATGAATGTTGGTGACGGTATTTAAATTATTATTTGGTAGAGTATCATGATCAGTAAAAACTACATTATTATCAGACAACTTTCGAGATAATCTTTACGTTGCAATACCTATTTATAGTGTTAAGATACTATCATATATAAGTCGTTTTGCTCTTTAAGTTAATCAAACCCATTAATTACTATTACTATGATTATTAAAATTATAAAAGTATGTATTAAGTTAACGAATGAATGAATTTGGTGATTTGGTATGGGCTATTTTTATTCAAGTGCTAGATATTACTTTGAAAGGAAAGATAATTTTTAAATGCAAATGGGAGATGTTAAGTGTTGGGTTAGAGTTTAAACACAAAATATCATGCATGTGTTAATGAAAATACATATATATAACATGAACAACAATGCAGTACAGGGTGAAAGGTGTAAAGAAAACTTACTATACACGATATATACGATTACGAAGAGACACACTGTTTTTTGGTGTTGTGGTTTTCGCAGGGAAAATATTTACATTTATTGGCTATTGTTGCCCAGTTGTACAACGGAATGTGTAAAAGGGATGCATAACTACAATGCATTCGTTCAGGAAAAAAGGTCAAATGGCAAGGAATCAATGATCCTCATTCACAAACTTACAAACAACTGCAGCAAAAAAGTTTGTAGAATTTTTTTCTACGCGATTAAATCAATGCTTCGTTAGGCCACCGCTATTTATTGTTAGGATCGTAAATGATATCATCCTGAAACATTTAAGAAAACCTAGTTAACTAATATGTAAGGGTACTATTTAGACACGTTACATAATTTATTCGTCGAATCAGAATATACATACCTACATGTTTGCTATTATTCCTTTACTTTATTTAGATGTATGAGAATGGAGAACGGGTAACGGTCTCTTTATTATTACTATTAGTCTATTAGTTATGCATGTGTACAGTTAGTGAGATGAGGGGCAGATAATATAATGTTCGTTAATTTTTTGCTTGGGTAATAATAAATAAATGGTAGGTTTAAGCACAAAGTTATTTGATATTTGATACTAATATCAATTTATGGCAATATACATATGAATTATTAATATCCCATTGTATGCTTTATGCAAATTACATTTTTTTAATTTGTAAAATCATGTTTATCTTTTGAAAACAGAAGGATACAATCAAAGAGAAAGAGAGAAAGAAAAAAAAATTCAGCAATTTTTAAATACCAAACACTTATTTTTATTACAAGGGAAGAAAATATATTACTACTACGTTTTGTTGTGTTAAGTAAGAAGAATGCATTATACGTGTTATGAACATTTTCATTGAACACCACAGAAACGAGTTGTTTTTAGTCATCGCTTCTATCATAAAAAATACGCTTAGCTTTCACGCTTCATCATCAGAAACATTATTTAATGTAGCAGTAACATAATAAGTAGGTCCATAAAATGGTATGCTTCCACTTTTTGGTAGTTATGATACTGTTTGACAAGTTAATTAGTAAAAGTGTAAAAATCGTAATATTTGTAAAAGAGAATACAATTGTTAACGCATATATATATATACGTATCTCATTAACCAATCCCTATTAATACCTATAGTAACAGTTGTCCCCAACTCCCCAAACTCTCTGCTACTTTTTCCATCTCTGGAAAATACAAAATGTTTATTTGCACCTCGTCTTGTCTCACTTGGATTGTGTGTGTAATTTGGTGAACCGTCATCACAAATGTAATAATAACTTTTGTTCTGATGATTTGTTTTCCCCCACTTTTTTTATCATGGTTCATTTTTCTGTTCCATTGTCTCAACTGAAAACTAGAAAATCGACGACTTTTCTTGTGCGATTATTATTACTATTATTATTATTATTTTTTCATCCTCGCTTACTGTAATAAAGAAGGTATTCCAAATAAAAAAAATACATTAAAAGCGTCGTCAAGGATCTCCTGAATAACATGAAAATAAAGTTCAAGTTTAAATAGTAAACTAAATGGTTTTTATAGTTTTTTTGTGCGTGAACCCGAGAGAAAAACCTTTTTTATTTAACGTTTGTACAATGTAAACAAGTTTATTTAGAAGGATAATGATGTCCCTCAAAAATACGAGTTTTATTACTTTAAAGGAATAATTACTGGGAAAACTGTATTCCGTCTGTTTTTTTGGGTTTCGTTTATCTATGCAGGTTTTTTAAACAGAAAGAACTCTATTAGGTCATTGGATTCAAAAGGGACAATTCAGCTGATTGATTTGGTTGATGTGATCTTCTATTATTGATATAAACACATAATAATATTATTATTACTATTACAATTTATCCTATTTATTTATATAGATACATACTACGTTGTTGTTCTCATAACATGCGTATTATGCAATTAATCCTGTTATGTAATAACAATAATATGGAACACAAGTTGTACACATTTATTGGGTCTCACATTCTCAACACCTCTCATTTTTTACTTTCAGAATCAATCCCCCCATTTTTGCCAGTTTTTTTTAAAGGAATATAAATTTAACAGAAGAAAACGTAGATCTCTTGAACCTTTTTGCTAAATAACTTATTTAACAATAATAGAATTATTTGCGAGTTATTTGTAAATATATATGATGGATGTAGGTAATGGAATGGAATATAAAGAGTGAAGCGAGTATAGCTTTGTGTGTTTTTTTCTGGAAGACAGGTTACGGGTTGTCTGCTTTTAATTTTTACGGTAATCATTGTGCATGATTTGGCTCTGAGTGAGGAAAAGGACAATTGACAATTGCTTTGTTTTCTTTTCCAAGGGAAACTTGTTTGGTTGAGTGAACTGTCAGTTTAAAGGTAGGCTGGTATTTAATATTTAAATAAAATAAAATAAATAATGATGATAATACTGTGTATATTATGAATGTTAGATAACTACCTAGGTATTCACACATATTTTAGCGTATACATAGAGGTACGTACAATTTATATTAAAGAATGCATACACGACTTAACGCTGTGCGATGGCTTTAAACCAAAAACATTTGTGCATACGTGATTAATTATAACTTAATGATAAATCTAAATGATAATGTTTTGATAAGCATTTTTCTCAATAAAAAAAGACACCCTTCCTCGTGACACTGCAATCTGCCTGGTAATGGTAAAACTAGTGTCAAGCCTATTGTACACTACCGTGGTTGTTATGAGTAATTATCATTTTCATCCTCTTTTATTATTCAAGGAAAATGGATCGGCATTTACCGAAATCACTAGCTTGGGTTTTTATTTACTACGTTTTGTACGATAACAAAATTCAAATATAAAAATGGTAAAAGACAAAAGCTGACAGTAAATTGATTAATAAATTTACAGAGATAATTAAAATAAAAATTAATACTGTAAAATAAATAAATTAATAATAGAGACTCTATTGTTGAATACACTATTATTATTATTATCCTTATATTATTGTTATTGTAATTATTATATAAATAGTTATAGTTCTGTTAGTAAATATTATAATATTGCATGTATTGCTGATGATTAATTAATGTCACTGGAAAAATACATTATGATATATTGTTGCTGATTATGATGGATGAGTGAATTTATTGATAAATGCGATTGATATTATTTAAAACAAAATGTGAGTCTTGTAGTCGTGTGTTTTTTTCTTCACCGAGGTTTCCATTTCATTTCAATTTGCAAACATGACATTTAATTTTTTTTGTGATCTGATCACTGGCAAGCATGTGTATGGGTTGAGGTCCAACTAAAATTTTATTCATACGGGAGCAATAAGAAGGTTACTTAATTGGACCTGATGAAATCAATTGTCATATTTGCCAGCCGGCTCATTGAACGTCAAGTGCCATGTAGCTTATTCATCTGTGATGGGTACGTTGTACTTTTCAGTCTATGCATTTCAGAGTTCGATTCTTGAACATCGGAAACAACCAATTGAGATTGCTTTGCTCTCTTTTGTTTTACATGCAGCAAGTTAACGCTCGCTTCAACAAGCGTCTAGGCACCTAGCATAAGTCTGTCTGACGAAAACAGGCCAAATGTCACCTCTTTTGGCACCATTCTTTATCTCTATTTGTTTAGTCATCAGTTATTATTATTATTATTATTATTATTATCCTCATTAATGTTATCATTATCGGCTCAATTTTACACAACAGAGCGTGAACTCTCACATTTTTATGAGGGGAAAGGACAATATTATGAACATTACATAATACATAGTCATTACAAGAGTGACACAACAGCACTTATGCACATATCTTCATATTTAGAAGTGCTACGAAACAATGGGCTTTAACTAATAATATTTGTTTCACGAGACATTTTATCCTCATCTCAAGCACGCACAGACTACCTTCATTCGTTGACTTTCCATTTTCATACTTTACTTGTAACTTATGATATTAAAAAATCCCAGTGGTAATTGCAGACGTTAGGCTGTCCGTGTGTCTGCGCGATAAATTTGAGAACCTATATTGTACGTTCATCTTGTCTCTCTATAATGTAACTTTCCCAAAGTACTTAAATGGGTTAAATGGCCCCATGGAGTTTGGGGTAATGGAAACTGGTGCCGAGACGCATGTATTCTATTAAAATCATATACATTAAAGCCAGATTAAAATTCTCTCCATGTGTCTGTGATGAAAATATTGATTTGGAAACCAGATGAAATGGAAAAATTTAAATTTAGATTAAATTAATCTTTAAAACACGGAGGGCTGGCAGATGAGTAGGAAACATTCCGCTACTTTTGAATATAATTTGACACTTTTGCTGTTAAAAATATTTGTAGCTCCACACGTTTCCAGTTTTTAAACAAAGTTCCATGGTCTTTTTTTCCTAATCGCTGGTCTCTTCAGGTACATGTAAATAAACAAAGAATGGTCGTATCATAATTTAAAACTCGAGTAAGATTTTTACAATGAGATAAGTGGTAAAGGAGATAACGTGTGTACTTGTTGCACCAAACAATGACATGTAAAACATTATATTAAAAAAATAAACTCTATAGCAGAAGGAGGCTTTTTGTTTTGACACAAGCTCACAAAAATGCGTAAGGGTTTACAAAGCTTCAAGTTTTATTTTAAATGTCAATGTCGTCGTTGTGAGCACACACAGGAACAGTAATGCTGATGATGATGACGTCTGTTGTTTATGTTCAGTACATAAAAATGATCATGTATATTTTTCATAAGAGCCATGGTAAACAGGAGAGGTAAGGTATCTAATAACAACGTTAAAATGCTTATGGTGGCTCATGATGATGAATAAATAAAGGGTGGTCCTTTCATAATAATCATTTTTAAGGAAGAGGAAAGTATAAAATGTAAACTTCAAAAGAAAACCCAGACAGTATTTCCTTACCTTGACTTAAATTTAACTTGAAACATCTTACAACTTTTTTCTGTACGATGCACAAAGGGTTACATTGTTTGCTTAAAGCTTTTGGACAGTGTTCGTGTAACAACGAGTAAGTGTAGCGGTATCTACGATACCACATTATACTTTTATCATTGCGCATTATCATCATATTTTCATAACCATGATTATGGGAGTCTGTACTAAAGTTTCTAGAAAGACTGGCTAAATGAGAATGTATTCTTCTTGGGTCATGCATTAAAACCAAACAACGAACCAGTACCATTGCCATGACAGAACTTAATCTAGCAAGTACCATTATTACCGACATTAAACAACTCAAGCCAACGAATAAAGAATACTCATGGAGAACCTGTTGTTAGGTCTATTAGGAATTCAATGTTTTCTGTTTCTTCGATAAATATCTGTACTTTATGAGGAAACTTTATTTGACGAGTTGGTTAGCTGCACAGCAAATAATTATAAGGAACGATAAGATTTTAGGCAGTAAGGAACGATATTTGTAATTTTGTAAAAAGTTAGACCTCTAAAAATGTTTGCTTTAAAATAACTGCAAAATCTGCGTTTTGGAGTTTCAAAATGTTTTTTATCGCTTACAGAATAATAGTGATCTCAAAAGATGGTAAACCGTACAAAATTTACGAGATGTATAAAGTGAGAAACGAATCAATACTGCACATGTACTGTGCTATATCACAATTTTCGCTTTTTCAAATTACAAAATAATCACGTATAATAAAGACACAGTTTGCATCTATATATGTAGTCTACGGCCGACGATTAAATGAAAGGAGGAATACTTAATATATACAAAGTAGAGGTATGTGTGCTATATATTTTATGCTAATCAGCTTGACAATAGTGTCTTCTTGGAGTCTACGAATTTTGACGTGCTTTAGAAAATAAAATGTTAAGTCTTTGGTGGTTTGGATTTTGGTTTTGATGGCCACCCACATTACATTTCACTTTATATAAACCTAACTAGACTGCAGCA